>JAHKKF010532007.1:0-51294 GCA_019740295.1 Labeo calbasu
TGGATTTTTATCATTATAGAGTAGATTTGTACATACACTGCCAACACACATTAATGTTCAAACAACATGTAAAAGTGAACTTAGCATCCGATGACCCCATTAAAGGAGAAGTCCACTTCCAAAACAAAGATTTACAGATAATGTACTCACCCCCTTGTCATCCAAGATGTTTATGTCCTTCTTTCTTCAGTCGTAAAGAAATTATGTTTTTTGAGGAAAACATTTCTGCATTTTTCTCCATATAATGGACTGATATGGTGCCCCGATTTTGAACTTCCAAAATGCAGTTTAAATGCGGCTTCAAACGATCCCAAATGTGGTTGTAAATGATCCCAGCCGAGGAAGAAGGGTCTTAGCTAGCAAAACGATCGGTTATTTTCATAAAAATAATACAATTTACATACTTTTTAAAAAATGTTTATTCCGTTTTACCTTTTTTGTTTACGGTGTTTGATCTTTTTTGCATGTTCACTTTGCAAAGACTGGGTCGGTACTTCTGCAGCAATGTAGGATGGTTTTGAAATGATTTTTGAAGTTGAGGGAGAAAATACGATTGGAGTTTTTCGACCTACCCTAACTGTCTTGAGTTCAGGGAGAGACAGGCACGATGAGAGTTTGAGATTAAAAATTGTTTAACTGTATTTACATAAAACATCATTTCTTTACAACTGAAGAAAGAAAGACATGAACATTTTGGATGACAAGGGGGTGAGCACATTTTATGTGAATCTTTGTTTTGGAAGTGGACTTCTCCTTTAAGAATGACAGGGAAACCATTGCTGTTACATACACATACAGCACAGCTTCTTGTACCTTTACAACTAGTGGTTAGTGGTTCTCTTATTCACAAATGATTGGTACTTTGATATTTCTCTCATCAGAGGCAGGATAGGACGGCATTTGGTCGCCAAGAGTGATGGAGCTGGAAAGACAGCAGGCAAATCGAGCATTAAAGCTCAAACATCTCCTTGTAAATCTAGGCAGGAGCACAGCCCTCTTCAAGATAAACCAGTGACTTCAGCAGGTTTGCTCAGACTCTAGACTCAATGTAAATGGCTAAAAACATGACAGCCTGTATTGTTTTCTGATATGAAGTCATGTTATGACAATCACTATTCTTCTCAGTGGAGGTTGGCAAGCAGGACAATGATAGCACAGTCTCAACAGCTCTGAATGAGAAGTCCTATGTGCCTCGGCTTGGCTTAGCCAGAGCTCTGGCGCGAAACGCCGACTCACAGAAACAAGCATGTCATTTTTACCGGGAGGTCATTGACACGGCACCAGAGGTGAAAGTCCCTTAATGCAAACTTGATTAGAGACCACTTTCACACCATAATGGTCAATTTCACTACTATTATGTGTTTTAGGTGCATGATGCGTACATTGAGCTGGCCAATCTGCTGTTGAAGGATGATCCTCTGGCTGCTGTGGATGTTTACAGTCGATTCCCACTGAAGCCTGTATGTGAACAAACCTTTGACGATGCTTTCATAACAGGAGAGATTGTGCATATTCTGATGAAACATGAACTGTATGAGCATCCTCAGCTACTGCCCAACCTGACCGCACATGGGAAAGTCATGGGGCTCGGTACGTTTCTGAGATTTTGAGATCTATCCGTGTATCTGTTTATCAAATCTCAGAGAAATCTTTGAAACGGAGTAATTTAGTGCTGAAATGAAAACATTCTGCTTTTGTATTTAAAAGGATGCCTTGAAAAACATATTGAAGCACTTGAAGGGAAGTTCATGACCAGTCTTCTGAGGAGAGTTTATGCTGGAATTCATGACAAATCAGTGGACGATGAAGAGCTGCAAGACTTCTTCAGATTCAGGTGCTGGATATGATCTCTGTAGTGTGGGACTGTCCTTCATATGCCTTCATAAATCATCCATTAAACAGATGTTTTGGTCTAAACCCATTCCGCCATTGTCTGGCATGTATTTTTAGTCAGTGTGAAACAGGATATTCATCAAGAAACAAAGTCAGGTGGGACAACAGAGAATTGACTGGATGTTGAGAAGTCGGCATTACAGAAAGAGAGGAAGAGCAAATTATTATATCTTGACAAAAGACTGCAAAGACAGAATGTATATTTCTGATTAGATTTTTTGTTGTTGTTGTTGTTGTTGTAAAATAACTTCACCATGGTGTTATAGGCCTTCACACATTGTGCATAAAAACACCGGCTAATATCTCAAAGAATTATAACAATTGTTTTCTTAAAAAAAACAAAAACAAACAAACTCATTGCACATATGAGCTTAAGATGTAGCATGTGGCATGTAAACAGATATTCCAATTTGTCTGGGAATAATAGCAGAGATGTTAACTCCAGTAAAGTCAGACTGTGTTGAGTTTGGTCACAATGAGGACTCGTACGGACTGGTCAAATGAAGAGCAAACACAGAGGCCCTGTTTGTCTGGGCTCCAGTCTAGACTGGAAATGGGTTGTGTGGATAGAGTGACGTTCTGCAGGAGATTCACAGACCCAGCGACGCCCATGTCTACATCATCGGCACCCTTTTTAGTCCTCTGGGCCGGATACTCGCTGAAACAACAGAGAAACAACGATCGATCAAAAATGGCACAGTAAGAATAATAACAAAGATGTTAATAATATTATCTCAAAGAAATCACTTACTATTTCCATAGATGCAAATTACCAGCTCCACCGGCTGTCATGAAGATGTCACGGTTTTGTGGCAAATGCCTCACTTGCCAAACTGTAGACTTGTGAGCCTGAAATACAGAAAGCAAATGCTAAACATGCTAAACACTCTCATAAGAGTACTATTAAGAGTTGTCATTCTGCATATAACAACAACAACAACAACAACAACAAAAAAAAAAAAAAACATTTACATTTACATACAGTTGAGGTCAAATGTTTACATACAGTAGTCAACATTTGAAGTGGATCAAAAAAAGTTAATCAAAGTTGTTCTAAGACAAGAACAGGTCTTGTTTTGGTTTTAGGACAACGTTTGATCCACTGCAAGTGTTGACTAGTCCCCTCAGTTGTCCTCAGTGTGAAAATATGGATCTCAAAATCATACAGTCATTGTTGGAAAGGGTTCAAATACACAAACATGCTGAAAAACCAAAGAATTTCTGGGACTTAAAGATTTTTCTGAAGAACAGCGGGCAGTTTAACTGTTCAGGACAAACAAGGGACTCATAAAACAAAACTGACTAAATCACTAAACAAAAAAACACATCTGTGGATCAATACAACAACACAGCATTAAGAATCAAGTGTGAACTTTTGAACAGGGTCATTTTTATAAACTCAACTACTATATTCTCCTGTGGACTATAAGTAAACCTCTTTTATGTGAAATATCTTATTCAGGTCAGTACTAAATAAAAAAAATAGCATGCATTTTGTATGATTCCTCTTATTTTGGTAAAATAATTAACATTTTGCAGATTCTGCAAGGTGTATGTAAACTTTTGACCTCAACTGTACCTTTCCCTTCAATTACTGTTAGCATTCTGAGTCCTGCATACCTTTTCAGACACTGAAGCGAAGCCTTTGGTGGGGTGCTGGGTCCTCATGTCAAACACGTGAAACTTGCCCTCTAAAGATGTTGCCACTAGTTTGTTCATGTTGATGTCTTTTCTGTCAAATTCAACAGAGCACACCTGCCAAAGACACACACAAAACAAGCACAGAAGTTTTTAGCCGTTACACTACACGTACTCAAAACTGGATTGCTCCCACTATAATGAAGCAGCTCTCAACACCAGACGCCCCCGCTGCATCGTGACGTGACTTCACTTAGCGGAAACCCTGTTCTATTCCTGATGTGCTGCTTAGCCACTTTACAATCATTGGCCATCTGAAATTTAAATCATATCTAATGGTTACTTCAAAGCCATTTTGTTACATTTACAGTCTTCTAATTTAAACTATACGCAGCCAATGCATTTCAGATGGGAGTGAATGACTAAATGAAACTGATCAGATGTTATTTTGATGTTGCTGTATCTGAAGTGTACTTGAGGACACAGCTGGTGTGTCTGTGGTTAGTGAACACTCACTGTTCACACAGGCAGACAGCACTGATTAGATGTTGGGAGTGTTTAATAACGTACACTGAAATAGTTTTGAAGAAGCAACATGCAGAAATCAAAGCAAGGGATGTAACAACGCACCCGAGCCAGTTGAAGATCGATGAAAATATGTGATGATTCAAGTCAGTTGAAACAAAACAAAAAAACAAAAAAAACAATCGCGATACAATTGGGGGTGACGGTTTATATGAAAGGGATAATTCAACCAAAAATTGTTATTAATTACTCACCTTTATGTTGTTACAAACCTGTAAAACCTTCATTCATCTTCAGAACACAAATTATGACAGACAGCAACACAACTGACACATTCAAGGCCCAGAAAGGTAGTAAGGACATTGTTAAAATAGTCAGTGTGACATCAGAGGTTCAACCCTAATTTCATGAAGCTACGAGAATACTTTTTGACAAAAATAACAACTTTATTCATTCATTTCTTCTATTACTTGTTAGTCGCATACGTGTGACACAGGACTCAGCAGTCTGACGCATTTGCCGCACCTTGTTTGCAAGCAGAGGAACGCACACATGTGCGTCGTGGTAATCTTGCGAGCGTGCATCAAAAACTGACATGGAAGAGAAGAAATTGTTGAATAACTGTTGAAAAGTTGTTTTGTACTTTTGTGATTTTTCAGTGCATGAGTGCTTCTTCCTTTGCTTGCAAACAAGCTGTGGCACATCTGGGTTCTACTACTGTACGAATGTGCATCGAAGACTGAGAGGGAAGAGAAGAAACTGTTGAATTGCTATGCACACAAAAAGTATTCTTCATAAAGAAACTTCATAAAATTATGTTTGAACTACTAATGTCATATGGACCATTTTATCGTTGTCCTTACTACCTTTCTGGGCCTGGAATGTCGTAGTACTGTTGCTGTCTTTGCAGGGTCAGAAAGCTTTTGGATTTCATCAAAATTAATTAATTTATTTTAATTATTCTTAGTTTGTATTCTGAAGAAGAACGGAAGTCTTACGGGTTTGGAACGACATGATGGTCAGTAATTAATGACAGAATTTTCATTTTTGGGTCAACTATCCCCTGAATGTATCCCTGAGGGGAATGGACTGTCTTTAGCAAAGTTCAGATAGCATCTTCTTTTCATCTTGTCTCTGTATAACATATTAAAGTAGTGTTAGTAAGTGTAGTGTTCCTTTGTTTACAGTAGTAACCAAGAAAACGCTGTGTTGCTGCTGGTCCGTAAGCGCCACCTTGCGTCTCATTCAGCTCGTCTGCTGTTTCTGTTTCGTTCAGATGTTTTATGTTATATAGTTTTACAAAAGTAGTCAGAGCATTCCGTTTTTGCTTCAGATTTCGAAATGATACAATCTAATTTAATCAGAAACTACTCATGCTGAATGTATGCAGCATCTTTGTTTGGATCGTGATTAAAATACAGTGGTTGCATCTAATTTTTTTAAAGATTTATTTTTGGCATTTTCACCTTTATTTTGACAGGACAGTACAGCAATGACAGGAAACGAAGTGGGAGTGAAAGAGGGGAGCGGGATCGGGAAAGGTCCACGAGCCGGGACTCGAACTTGACGCCACATGTCAGTGAGCTGCCCACAAGGCCATCGGCGCCGACAGGTTGCATCTAATTTTAATATAGTAGTCAAAATTTGAAGTGAATTAAAAAAAGTTCAAAGTTGTCGTAAGACAAGAATGGGTATTGTTTTGGTTTTAGAACAACTTTAATGAAAGGTTTTGATCCACAAACACAGCCTTAGTTTGTTTATATGAGAGAGAGAGAAAAAAAATTTTTTATTTATTTGTTTGATTTGGGATTTGTTTTAAAATTTCAATGTAGTTTTTTTTTTTTACATTTAAATTTCACGGAGAAACAAGCAGCATTTCGTCAGAGACATTTATAATTTGTCAAAAAAAAAAAAAAAAAAGTTTGAAAACTTGTACTGTGAAATCAGTATCGTCAATCATATCGCAATATGAGATGAGTGAATCATTACATCCCTAATCAAAGCACATCTAAATTAAATACATCTTACCCACTTACCCCATTTTTGATGTTTGTCTCCCATCGTAAAGACATATTTCTGAGATCAAATAACTTGATGTCACCATTGTCATATCCAGCACACACACAGCGGTCCTGGTCATTGAAAGCGTGACCTGGAGATAAAAACATGCTTGTATTTCTAGCTTTATAAGCACAGACAGATTTAGTTTGACATGACATTCTTTGATTTCTCTTTAAGTACATAAGGGCCTTAAACTTCTGAACAGGTTTCAGTTCAAGTTAAAGCTGCAGTCTGTAACTTTTGGCGCTTTAGCGGTTAATAAACAAAAACTGCATGTGTCTTGTGGAAGAACATTGTAGGTGAAGCTACTTTTTTCTGTTTACGTCTATGACGAGTCACACAGGGTCCTGAGCTACTCTGCAGCGGTTCCTACCAGAACCAGTCTAAAACAGTCTTAATATAAAAAAAATGTATTATAGGTGTACCGTAGTTATTCAGGATAAGCCAAAAACACGGTTTGGAAAATAGATTCACTATGTGCTCACTTATTGTATACATTTTGTAAGTAATGAAAAGTTACGGACGGTTCTGACTGTACAAACCCTGGGTTCACATTCTTATTTGCATATTTGCTGTGTCAGTGTCATTGATTGGACGAACGTAGCACTCGACCTGTTTACATAACGGCTCTTGAATGGACTTTTCAGACTATAAAGGAAAGACGGCTTTAGAACAACAATAACCTGTTGTTAAGCACAGTGTGAAAAGCCCTCATGATATTTTCAGGTTTTGCGTGACCAAGAGAACTCAGAATGAGAGTAAACCATCTAAACCTCTATTCCTAAGTTTTAATGGGACACCTACAATATGAGTCACAGAAACACCCACCAAAAGCAACAGTCCAGCAGTCTCTTTTGGTTTCTCCCTCCATGGGCTCCATGTTCACCACAGGCGTGTCTTTCTGTCTGGAGTCCCACACCTTGACTGTGCCTGTTAATAAAACCACACACACACATGATTATCACATGACATTATCAGATGAGAACCAACAAAACTTGAACTGAGATGGATGATGTCATCACTGTCTCCCATAGAGAATTTGTTTCATTATAAATGAACTTTCCAAAGTTGTCCTGTTTTCAAAAGTGATTTGCAAAGTAAGTCTAGTCACCATCTCTGCTGCCAGTGACAATCTCAGGGGCCCCGTCACCGATGCCCAGTCCTCCCACTCCATCGATGCTGTTTATGATCTCCTTGTGCGCTTTCACAGAGTACACCGGGCACTCCGGCACCTCCAGATTCCTGCAAAGCAAAGCTTCCATCTCAGATCGCACATCAATGCAGCCGCCACGGCCTGAAATATGGACGAAAACCACAAAACAACCAAACATTACACTACCAAACGTTAAGACTGCCGTCAAAGTCCCCTGTGGCCAGATGCCTCTGCTGGAGAGATGTGGCTCCAAACGTCCCGCATTTGATTGGCTTGGCTTTTTCTATCTGGAACACAGAACACAAAAAGGCATGCTCATAAAACATATATTTATAATACACAAGACAAACAAGACATCACACCGCAGGGCTGACTTAACAACCATGGAAATAGTTTCACATAAATTGTAGTTTGCATTAGATTCATGATATTGACTATTTGCACCGTACAACCGCTAAAAAATGATAATAAAGTTATTTGCTGTCAAAAATAGTCTCCAAGACAGACAAAGGTTTGAACTCATCAGTTAAACTAAGTTTAAGCAATGTTATTTGTCTCTGAAGGAGTTCATAAAAATTGCATTTTAAAAGCAATTCTAAAAAATCACGGGAGACAGGATGAGGCCCGTATAAACAAACCGCTTTGATGTTGCCATGACAACCAGGTGTTAGGAGTTTTCTAGAAAGAGGCTAATCTGTCTTTGCTAATAAATGTGGCTCAGTCTTCGCATGTTTGTTGTCCAGCTAAAGAAATCACACCTCTTTGACCAGCTGCAGCTCTCCGTGCTGGATCTCATAGATCTGCATGACTCCTGTTCCTCTGGCGAAGTTTCCCATACAAACAAACTTGGCGCTGCAGGGAATCCATCTGCTGTCAAACACCGTGTAGTTCAGACTCTTCTGGATGTGCGCGATGATTTGCGGCTTCTCGAGCGTTGATGACATGTTGCTTTAGCGTTTAACTGAAATGCAGAAGACTTTCAGTCAGTTTATGCAGAACACAGGAGATGTCAGTAGCGTTGCTCGAACAGGGCGCTCGTGTGTTTCCTTTTGCGATAAGGACCCTCCCACAACATATAGCTGGCCTACTCCTAGCCAGACCAAAATGAACGGCTAATCTTTACCATGCTTAGAGACTATAATAATAGTTTATTTAATATTTTTTAAACATGATTATTTAATTTAAAATTATTTGGCAGCTAACCTGGAAACACGTAATTCGTTTAATGCGTAGAAGCGTTTGGCACTGATTGGGCAACAATAAGGTCCTTTCTGTAACATGGCAGAAGCCACATGTTCGTGGTAAACATCTCTGCTAAACTGTAGTATTTAAAATCTCGTTTCGCGATGGAGTCAGAATCAAACACGCCAGCGGAGGTGAGCGCTACTATGGACTGTGACGGAAATACGGACACATTTCAGAAAGTCAAGTCAAAGAAGAGCAATAAACGGAAGCGGGACGCAGCTGAAGTGGACATGCAGACCGAGGACACAGTAGCGGCCAAGAGACCGCAGTTCCCGGCCTTATCAGGAGACCTGCTCATGGTAACTGTTCTTGTCCAGCGCTCTGTGTACAGTGTTATATTCTGTGGAGGAGCTGAAACTTGAGAAATACATGGGGAATTTTCTTCTCAAGTGTCTATAGATCTTATTTTGAGTCGGGTCTTTTTAATGAAATGTTCGAACCGGTTAGAAAGGATTCTTAAGTCCATTTGAATCGGTTCTTGAGTCAAAAACTCACTCTTTAACCGTCATAATGTACGTTATTCACAACCTGTGTACGATATAGAGAAGCCGAATAAATTTTATCTACTAAAAACATTGATCAGCAACTTTTCAATAATGAGTGAAGTGAAAAAAGTTCTGTACCGTGTTATTACTGCGTTCATCCCTTTTTAATTAAGAAAAAAAATTACACAGTGACATATCAAAAACTATTATGCAAAATGTCTCTCTCTCTCTCTCTCTCTCTCTCTCTCTCTCTCTCTCTATATATATATATATATATATATGTGTAGAAGAGAAATGTATTATATTGTAATATAAATTTTATAAGAACATACCAGTATCAATCCAAAATTATTCCAAATTATGGAACCTATTTATTAGATTTATTACCTATTTATTTCTAACAAAACAGCATGAAAACAGCATAAATTGAGTGTCTGCACATATGTCACGATTTGGTCAGTTACCTGAACGTGCGGCCATATTGGCAATATTGGGATGTAAACAACAGCATGGATTGCACGGTTAATGCACTACTGAATAAGTTGTTCTATTAATGTATGCTGTCTAAACCAAAAGGTGGGTGGTAGAGATACGTACAAGCAGTATTATTTAAGATATTAGCCTAGTATTTCTCCTACCTGACTGGAAATTACAAGAACAAACATGAATGTTGTCAAGATTCTTGTCCAGGAAATCCTGGTTCAGTTTGGCCAACCACAAATGCCTTTTGTTCCTCAGACAGTTTTTTGCACTCTTCTCCTTGATTTGTTGTAACATTTGGCAGTCTATAGTACTCCAAATGTTTTTCCTGGTCCGACTAATTAGTACAGCCCAAAACATGACAATAGTCGACCATTTTCAGCAGCAATAATCAGCAAAATATGAGTTTTGTCCGGTTCTGTTGGATTGTTTACGTTCAGTGTTGCCAGTATTGCTGATAGACGATGTGTTGTGAAAACACTCTATATTACCCTAATAAATATTATTGTAGTAAAAACTGGGGGGAATTTTTGTTTTTTTGTTTGTTTCTTAAAACACTTGCAGAGTTTTATTCCCTTACTAAAAACTGAGTGTTTTTTTTTTTTTTTTTTTTAGAATTCTGTGTTTTAATCTCTTACGTGTCAAAATGCACCCAAATGTCTTGTGATTGTTAAATCCAAGCCCACACTGTCTCTTTCTTTCTCTCTCTCTGTCCTTCTCTCTCTCTGTCCTTGTTTTCCTGTCTGATGTTTAGGCAGTGAAGCTCATAAATGAAAGTGCTGTTGTTTGTTTCAGGGAGGCACAGTTGAAATGAGGAAGGTTCCTGTTCCTTCTCACCGTTACACTCCTCTGAAAGAAAACTGGATGAAGATTTACACGCCCATCGTAGAACATCTGCAGCTCCAAGTGCGATTCAATCTCAAGAGCAGAAATGTGGAGATTAGAGTAAGTGCTGGTTATGTTATTAGTGGGAAATTATCGTCTGAAGTAAAGTATGATCATTTCTGGCAAATGAAGTGCAGTTCAAATAAAGTGCTGTTCTTTTGTAGACATGCAAAGACACAAAAGACATCGGCGCTCTCGCCAGAGCTGCGGACTTCGTGAAGGCGTTTGTTTTAGGCTTTCAGGTGGAGGTGAGTGTGACTGAGGTTATTTCTCGACCGTGATATGTTGAGTATTCATGTGTGTGTACATTTTGCCATTACATTTCCAGAAGATCCTGTCATTGAATGTGGTTTTAAAACGCTTGCGAGTATAAAAAGCATTAAGACAGATGTTGTAAAAGCTCTGATTTAATTATCAGTTGCAGACTTGATTTTGTGATCAGTTCTTACTGTCACTTTAACAAATCAGTTGTAAATGCTTATTCAGTTTGTTTCTTAACACTCAAAAATGCTAGACTACAATGTTGGATTTAGATGATGGTTCCTCTAATTATTGGTTGATGCCTCTGGTTGGTTTAAAAAAAAAAAAAAAAAAAGTCAGATTCATTTATTTATTAAAAAAAAAATACAATGAAAATGGAAACTGTGAAGTCTAAAATAGTTGTTTTCTATGTGAATATATGCTAAAATGTAATTCATTGCTTGTTGCTTTTGATTATTTTAATGTATATTTTTGATGAATAAAAGTATTTCCCAAAAAACGTTAGTGTGCGTAAATGTAAAGATATATTGAATGTCTTCAAAAAACTGAATTATTATTATTATTAAATGGTTGTCTTATTCACAGACAGTGCAATAACGTCATAAAGGTGTTTTATGGTATGTCAATCCACAGGATGCTCTTGCTCTGATCAGATTAGACGAGCTGTTTCTGGAAACATTTGAAGTCACAGACGGTGAGTCTTTAACCACAGTTACTTCACAAGACTAAGTTTTGTCCAGTTGCTGAATTTTGTGCGTGTTTGCAGTCAAACCACTGAAAGGAGATCACTTATGCAGAGCCGTAGGCAGGATAGCGGGGAAAGGAGGAAAAACCAAGTTCACCATTGAGAATGTGACAAAAACCAGGATTGTGCTCGCAGACACGTGAGTGAGAGACTTTTTATTTGGCCGTAAATTTTCAAAAAGTGTCATTATATGTGTTTTTTTTTTTCAATCAAAAATATATAAATGCAACAGAACCAACACAAAGCTAACAAACCACAAGTTAAGTTATATATGGGCCATTCTACAGAATTGTTTCAAAGTCAAATTTTGTATCTACTGTATGCAAATTGTTTAATATCCAGTGTACACATTTTTAGTAATTATGCAGTCAGTTCTTTTGTCATTTACCTCTAATTTGTCACTACCAAAACACAGTGATAATCATTTAAATAGAAGGGTTATATGCATTTCTATTTAAAGTGTGATTTATGAGATTTGTTGTATTTTGGATCCAATTTTTCTTTGTAAAAAAGAAAAAAATTGATTTTTAAAGCTAAGGATTCATTAACAAAATAACAAAGGCCAAGAGTGCTGCACTGGTCTCTTCAGTAAATCAGCGGTGCTCTTTGGACATATGGAGGTAAATTTAAACTGAAAAACGAAATATTCCAAGGCACTCGTGTAGAAAAAAGCCTTTTCTAAAGGCTAAGGATTCATTAGTTTGACTATACATTGAACCAAACACTATCATAACTACGTTTTTTGACAAAACTTCCCATGTTTCGGTAGTGACAGTAATACTTTGGTAGCAACCATGCATACTAAAACACTACAAAAACAAATAAAAATACAAAAAAATAGCACAACTGGACAAAAAAATTGTTTATTTCCCCCAAATAAAGGATTATGTGTTCCTATTTGTCACTACCAAAACAATGATATGTATTGGTCGTCACTTTTATAGTAGTGACAATTTTATGGGATAACACCCAAAAAACCAATGACGTCACTACTGAAACGTTTCGGCAGTGACAATTTTAGGTACTTATGAACCTACTTTAGCTCAGAGATGCAAATCAGCACATAGTTAGCTAACACAGTTCTGAACAGTGGTATACATAAAAACTAAATGTTATCACAAAAATGTGTGTAGCCAGTAGACTAAAACATAGACTGTTTTGGTAAAAATAGATAAGTTGAAATTTAGGGGTTGGGGACAGCCACTTCCCAATTAAAAGTACCCAATAAATGATGATTTGATGTATATTAAGCTTACTGATATTTTAAATGTTATTGTGGGTTTCAATAGATAATAAAATGATCTTGGTAAACATCTTAGATTTGAATACTTTGTTTTTCCGTAGAGTGGCTCGCTCATGTGCATTTTATGACTGAATGCAGAGCTGATTCTTTTGTTTTGACTTTTTTCATACAGGAAGGTTCATATTTTGGGTTCTTTCCAGAATATCAAAATGGCTCGAACAGCAATATGCAACCTCATTCTCGGTTAGTGAAAATGAAACTACTAATATATGCATCTGAATGGAAAAAAAAAAAAAGTAATAATAATAAAAAATCATAACAGGAAGTATTTCTGCTTCATGTAACTTTTACAGGAAGTCCTCCATCGAAGGTATATGGCAACATTCGGGCGGTGGCGAGCCGCGCAGCAGAGAGGTTTTAACACATGAAGAAACGCACAACTCATGGACTGATGCAGAAATAGTAATTTACATTATTAGTGCCATGTTGGCCTGAATACGTGTATGAATGATACAGTGACTGATGTGAGCACCGGTGGACGGCTGACTCCTCAAACAGTGGACCTTCAGATAATAAACACTTCATCAATGGAAATGAGACTCGTGTGGATCCAATAAGTGATGTCAAGTTTTACATGTTTATTGTTTCATACAGTATCAAGTAGTCCATATATCCCATAATAGTTCATTTGATGCAGCATGCAGAATAGACATCCCATAACTGACAAGCTTCATGTGCCTTCGTACGTATTAGACACCGTTTCATTCACCAAAGCTGCAGAAAAAAAACGATTTTCTTAAAGCGCGAGTAAGATTTGTATTTACAAAAAAACAGGGCAAACGATGTAAGCTGAATTTGCTTTGATTGAACTCCGGTGTGAATCTGAAAAATAATATACGTGTGTTTGTTTCTAATTTGGCAACTTATGTAATGCATTTAATGGTTCTTCTGATATCGGATATAAATTTCACAGCTTAAATGTAAACCGCTGGAATAGATGAAACTAAACATGCAGAAAGGAACTAGTTAAAGCAAGCACAGCAGAAGCCTCATATGTGTCAATATTACTGATGTATACCATTGATATGCTGAGATCAGCGGAAAAAGGCCGGTGATGAATTTGGTTACACTGCTTCTGTCATGCACGTAAACACTCGAGCTTTTGATTTGAAGCTCTTGTTGAATGATTATACTCGATTATACCCATATTTACTAGCGTTTAGATGCTTTAAAGCTTGTGTATTGATCAGCTGTGGATGTCATATGTTTATCAAAGCACACGGATCTCCTGCTGCGAGTACAAAAGATGGACGTGAAAATAATCCATGTGTAATAGATGATCAGACGCACGGCGCTCGCTAAATGCTTTGGACACTTAAGCCACACTAGTTGAACTATCAAAGCAGGTGTCTTTCTAGTGGAAGAAAGATGGCACAATACAGATTTGTTAGAGTTTCAACTGTTTCAAAAATGAAAACTTAAGTTAAATGTCTGTTTAAAAGTCATTGAGCAACATTAGTTTATAAAAGAGTGAAGTTCTGAGATCCTGCTGCAGCATCTTACAGATGAGACTCGCTTTGACGTTCAGATGTTGACTGTAAGCGTGACTTCAGCGTCCAAATAGATTTTGTGATCGCCGTGTGCCGTTCCACCTGCGATTGTCATTTTGACCGAGATCTTGGTGTTAGTGAAGAAAACCAATGGTAACTTTCTACTGAACTGTCAACACTTCAGAGCTGGAGATGCACTTTCCAACAGTATAAACATTATATCACGATTGATACAAAAACGGTTATTAAACATGGTTAAATGCTAGATGATAGAAATAGTGTATATCACAAAGTGTAACAGAAGAAAGCCAACATTGCATCTTTACGTCATGCAGTCGAACAAGCTTCTGCACAGGATGGTGGTGAGCGCTTTGTTCTGAATGTTCTGCTTGGCACGTCACACCCTACGTATACTTATTATATCATACTTAATATTTTAAAAAAGACAAAAACAAAATAAATATTAAAAAAGAAGCATTAAAAAAAAACCCTAAATAAATACGGACAAGCCAATGCTCTTTCCTCTCGAACTGAGACGCTCTTTCGGTGTCCATAAGCCCATAAAGTGCTACACCAGGTTATCGAGCAGACTGGAGTTCAGTAACACTTACACGCTGGCTTGACAAGGCTTCTATTTGACAAAAGTGGCTTAAATACTTCCATTGAAACACACAGAGAGCATTTGCTGGATATCTTGAGCAGGTTGTCAGAGATGGAGAGGAAAGCGGATCTGCCGGAGATGGACTCGCTCACACATCCACCACCATCTTCTTGTGTATATCAAGACCTCCGACAACCTGACGACAGAAACAAGAAAAGCGTCAATATCTCTACGTAGAATCAAATAAAGTTATTTGGGCCCTTTTAAATTGTCTTACAGCACAGAATTCCTCAAAAGATATTCTCCCATCGCCGTCCTTGTCTGCGTTGATGATGGTCTTGTCCACTATCTGCTGCAGCTGAGTGTCCTTTAGATTGTTGCCCACCATCATCTTCAACACCTGGAACAGCTCTCCATTGGAAATGTAGCCGTCCTTGTCCATGTCATAGATCCTAAAAGCGACTGGATCCAGAAAAAAAACAGCAAATTATGACTAAGAGTAAGATGTTGTCAGATGTGAGATCAGAGGTGAAGTGTGTTGTACTCACAGCGCAGCTTCTGCTCCTTATCACCCTTCACACTGAACTGAGAGACGCCCTCTATAAACTCTACACACACAAAAACAACTGATCATTAACCCAATAAATCAACAAGCACACATTACAATTTTTAGTTGTGGTGTTGTGATTTCTGTTCTACATATAGTTATAATTCTAGTTAAAAGTTAACCTAAATTAAAGTGAGAAATGTTATGGCAACTAGCTGAAATGTAAAGGGTTTTTTATTTAATTTTATTTCGGTTAACATTTATTTTATTCCTTCTTCTTCTTCACCCGCACTAGGAAGCATATTGGGTGACTAGAGCTCTCCAGCGAGTGAGATCTTTGGCTTCTTCCCATGTGATGTTAAGGGAACTGAGTATAGGGCTGGATTGGGATTGGGTTTCTTTGGGTCCCACGGAACCAGACGCAGATCTCGCGGGAGCAGGGGGTTTTACCTTTACTGTGGGCGGAAGTGTGCAGTCAAAAAATAAAGCGCGGATCCCACCATCTTGCAGTCCCACAGTTTGGTGCATATCAAGAAAGACTGAGTTACATAAACACTAGGCTTGCTGTGATAGTTGGTGTTACACAGTGTTTGTTCAAAACCAAGTTATGTTACATGCGTTCATTTAATTCAGATAGAAAACGTACGATACAATTCTAAACTGAAAGCGTCTGGTCTGCTCCATACAGCTAGGGTTGCCAGTCAAAAACAGGTCAATGTAGCGTAGTGACCATTTCCCAAATATTAAACCTCAAAATATGTTGTTTCCCTACGTAAAATACATATTTTACAGTTAATGCACATTCATCATAAACAAAATGTAACATCTGGCACAGTTCTATCATAGGTAGAATGCAAAATGTTTCAATACAAGCATTTCAGCCAAATGCACTTCATGCAATATTCCAAACCTTTAACCCACAGGGGAAAAAATAGATCAACCCACGGCAATAGTTTTAAAGTAGCCCAATTCTGTGAAAAAAAAAAAAAATGGGCATGACAACGATTGACATGGCCCACTGACACACAGAGAGTATATGCAGTATTAGAATATTTGCAGGAATGGGCAAGAGTGGACAGGAAAATCACAGGAGCGGGACACATACATTGCAGGGGTGGGTGGTAATGGTCAAAAATTCAGTGGGAGCGGGCTGGAGTAGGATCAAGAAAACAGTCCCGTGCAGGGCTCTCGAACAAAGATCATTGACAAAGGTTCGGCACCAGGTCAGTCGTGGTCGACTCTCACAACGCCATCCGACCCACTGAAAAACTTTCCTTGGGATGCGGCTACTTTATAATGTGTCCAGCCAGTCATAGGCGACGATGTGTAATCACTGTACTAAGCGTGGCATATTGCTTTGTCGCAGAACTTCCTCATAGGTAATGTGGTCGAAGTATTGAATGCGCAACATTCTTTACAGATATGGCTGATGGAGGACATTTACCTTGTGAGAGATACTAACTGATGTCTTCCATGTTTCTGCTGCACAAGTTGTCGTTGGGAAGATATAAGTGGAGCTTCACATCGAGTAAGATTGACATAGACGCCCAGCTTTTGCACATTTGTTGCAAATGCCCTGCTGCTGATGCCTTGCCAATCCTGCCAAGATATCCATCTCTGTGTCTTGTCTAATAGTGCTGCCAAAGTATGTAAACCTATCAACCTCCTCAATGACACATCCATCAACCTTAATCTTTGGCATGTCAGCTTGGGCAGCGATATGAATGACTTTGGACATTTGCCACTGATGTGTGATCCAACATTCGCTGCTTCTTCATGCAAGTTTGATGTTATTTTTAGTAAGTGGTTACCGTTTTTAGTGAGCAGAACAATATCGTACGCAAATATCTGTCTTAGCAGCTGGAATTGTTATACAAAGACTAGGAAACAGATACAAAAAATTTTTTGGCATGCAACAAATTGGTATATTCCATAACCATTCACAATGGACACTACTGAAGACTTTCCTGAAGCTGATAAAGCTGAAGGAAAGCATCAGTTTAAACTCCATGCACTGTTCAATGATATTACATAAAGCGAAGATCTGGACGCTACATCCTTTCCGAAAGCCAGCCTGTTCTTCTCTGAGGTGTTTGTCAACAGCTTCCGCCGTGCTTCCACCTAAATTTCATCCAAGATGAATGATTTTATTATCTTTTTACAGGAAGTAAAAAGTGATATCATCTTGTACCACATCTAGCTCATCTTGAGCTTCCTCCTGATCAAAGTCATAGGTGTTTAGGGGAAGCGGCTGATTTAATGTCTCTCTGAAGTGTTCAACCTATCGGCGTTCTGTTCCTCCCCGGTGAGGAGCAACTTGCCATTCTTGTCTTTGACTAGAATGGAGGAGTTCATCCAGACTTCTGGTAGGTCTTTAGCGATTTGGTACAAGGTACAGGCATCATTTCGATCCACAGCCACCTTTGCATTTCTTCTCCAACCAATCTTTCTTAACTCGTCCGCAATTCTGTTTCACAGCCCGGTCAAGGTCAGTACACGCACGCAATGCCGTTCCTTGATCCTCAACATTTCAGGCTTGGTCTCATTTCTGTTTGGCCTTATTCCGTTGGTCAATCAAGGCCCATGATCTATCTTAAATCCATTCTTTCTTCTGCCTCGTTCGGCCGATCACTTCTTGTGCATCTCTGCCATGTCAGCTAAAGTCTGGAATCAACTGGAAAGCTGAAGGCTGAAGACACCTCCAATATTTCGGTCTTTAAGCTTCTCAATTGCAAATGGTCTTACAGTTTCAAATCTTCCTTCATGGTGCCACAGTTTGAGATTTATACAGACCAAATAATGATCTGAACGTTCACTAGCCGCACAGAAGACCCTCACATCCCGTAGAACGGTCCTCCACCATCGACTAACGGTCAATCTCATTACATGTCCATTAAGGGAGCACCATGTCATCTTGTGAATCGGCTTATGATGAAAAAATGTACTTCTTATGCAGAGGTTGTTATGAATGCAAAACGGCATCAACCGTTTACCATTGCCCGACAGGTGCTTCAAAGATGCAAAAAGTCGATAACGATTTTGAGGTCATGTCTCGGTACTTCACAAACTGTAGCACATCGTAGAACTCATCCTTTTCAGCGTCATCTGCTTCCTCAGTTGGTGCATAAACCTGAATGACCATTGTTCGTATATAGGGCCAATGCAAAGCGGACCATGATGATCCAAATATTGCTTGTTTTCTGAGGATCAGTCCAACCCCTTGGACGTGTTTGCTGTCATTGCAGAAATACAGGATCTTTTTTCCATTGCTTTTCGTTTCACCATTCCCTGTCCATCAGATGCCCAGCAGGTCCAATCGATGTTGCTCAGTTTCCTTAAAGAGCTGATTCAGCCGGCTGCTTTGTGATGAAGCGTAGCATGTTCCAAGTATCCATTCAGGTCATCTTCTTTGAAGTAAACATTGTGTCTGTCATCAGGTGTTGGCCTTCATAATGGGTTTGGCCCAACACCTTCATATTAGGATCTAGGTACCGAGGATCCTATGTCCTGCGTACAAGTTTCAATCAATGCATTTTCTCTCCTCGTTTTCACAGCAAATTTGTTTTTTTATGGAAACGGGTAATGAAAATATATATTTTTCATTGTTTTAGTAAACTATAAACACCCTTCTGAAAGAAATATAGAGATCTTTTAATCAAGACAGAATCAGCGTGAGAGAATGTGAATGTTCTTGGCAAACGACACAAAGGGCTTCTTTTTCATGATGTGACGCAACAGGTCTGAGCTACTTTAAGCTCATTTGTTTAAGTATTTCACAGCTACAAGCTCGAGTTTGAGTTTGTACACACGTGTTTGCATGCAGTGCTCTCAGAGAAAATATTCCATATATCCCCATTTTACAGAACAAAAATTGCATATCGTAAATAAAAAATTAAGCCTATTTAAAGAAACATTAAAATGTTGCATCATAGCATGACAGTTCATGACAATCTAAAATAAAAATAATCCCAATTCTTCTTATTTTAATGCAAAAACTCTCCTTTACAAAAATTAAAAACTAATTTAATTCAATATGTACATGGTATTATTTATTGAACTGCCTTTATGCACATTTTTTTTTACTGTACTAATGAGTATGACCTTTGAGAATGCAGACAATCATGTAAAACAGATCAAATGTGCTTACTTGTCATGCTAAAACAGGCTTCATTTACTGTCACAGAATAATGGTGATTCTGGGGTGAAATGTGACCTGCACGTTTTCATTAGATGCAATAAAAGTAAGATTTCCACTTTCAAATAAACAATGCATTTGGTTTCTTGTGCAGTCAAATGATTTCTCGCTTGCCTCACCTTTGAAATCCACTTCTCCGTTGCCGTCCGTGTCGAATATATCGATGACTCTCTGCACCAGTGGATTCTGCTGTAACTCGGGCAAGGACATGAACTCCTCCACGCTGAGGGATCCTGAGTTATCTAGGTCGAGTTTCTTAAACCTCTTTCCCAGCCTTTTAATCTCATCAGCATCGACTGGCGTGGACAGAGAGAAAACGCCAGAGACACAGAATAAACACAGAAATGGACAACATTAGCAAACACTCCAATACACATATCACATGCTCACCCGTCTGTCTGAGCAGCAGATCTACCCAATCCAGACACTGTCTGTGCTTCAGCCAAACAACGCTACAAATACCATCTAACGCTGACAAATGAATAAAGCGTGACACACTCACATCCCGTGACGGGATCCTTGGCTGCTGTTGGCATCACACGAGTCACTACACACAGAGGTTTGCCCATCGCACTGTACCGAAGAGCCATGCGGATCCCACCTTACTGCTTAACACCACTAAGCTTTGAATATCAAACTCACTAACTATAAGCTCCTTCAGATTCAGTCACATGACCCTTCAGTCGGCCTAACGCTCTATACACCACTGCAAACTGTAAAACATTACTGACATAAACATATAATTAGGGCTGTAGCTATCAATTATTTAAGTAATCGAGTATTCTACCAATTATTCCAACGATTAATCAAGTAATCGGATAAGAAGTCATTTTCTTTATTAAAGAGCAATACTAAATAAATAAGATAGGTCTCTTAACATAAACAACTAATTTGTTTCCTTTTTAGAAAAATGAACATTTTTATTGCTGAAATTGCATACATTAATAACCATGAAAACGAAACCCATTTTCTGCACTTATATGCCAAATTACGTTCAAAATGCTAAATCAAGTTTTACATTACATTCGAAAAAGGTAAACATTACAACCTAAAACTAAGGCATAAGTCAAGAAATTGAGCCATTTAGATGTAGGCCTATTTATACACTATTTAATTCAGCTCAGAGGGACATGAATGCATTTAACTTGCAGTTACAAATGCATAAATAATATGTTGTTATTTTAAACAAAACATTGAATACTGATATTCACATGTATTTTTAAAATGAAAATACTTTAAATGTGAAATCAATACCGCCAGTAGGTGGCAGTAAGTCACTGTTAAGTAAGTGAGTCATTGCAACTGAACTGAATCATTTAACAGATGATTCATTCAAGAACGAAACATCGTCATGTTGCTCAAAGACGCAAAACAGTGCTGTGGCTGTGTTTGGAATGGTTATTTCAATATGCTGTCTAAAACGTGAGTCTTTTAATATTTACTTCTTGTTTATTGAACTGTTGCATAAAATCAGTATCACATTTGTAATCATGCTGTAATCAGGCACTTTTCGTTTGATATTCACTAACTTTGTGTGACAGCGAAAATGAGACAATCAACATAAATGGGACATAGTCTTTCACAAAACCTAGCTAACTTAGGGACATCATAACTAACCACCTTTAATTTACTGTCTTAAATATGTCCAGCGTTTATCGGTTTGTGCGTCAGTAATAATGGGCCGTGGGGAAACGCAGTGTTTCGTGTGTAGTTACAGTAAATGGACTAAACGAAGCCTCGAGGCAAATTATTTGATTTTTTGTATTGGAGTTATTCGAGTTACTTGAGTTACTCGAGGAATCGTTTCAGCCCTACACATAATTATGATTTTTATGGCTTTAAAACAAGTTACTAAGGCTGCATTTATTTAATCAAAAGTACCGTAATACTGTGAAATGTTATTACAATTTAAAATAGCTGTTTTCTGTGTGAATGTATTGTAAAATGTAATTGATTGCTGTGATCAAAGCTGAATTCTCAGCATCGTTACACCAGTCTTTAGTGTCACATGATCCTTCAGAAATCATAATAATATGCTGATTTGCTGCTATTGGATCACCGCTGATGGATGTTAGTATCAGCTGTGAGATAATCACGCCCGTTTACATTAGTTATTCTAGTTTAACAGACTAGTGTTGCCAGGCAACTACAGGTGTGTGGATCATAAAGAACATGATATGTGTTTACCTGTGCTGCACACACCTAAAACAACGGTGCTAATAACATTAACACGTGCAGATCCATTAACTCTGCACTCAGATGATGAATCACCAGCATTAGCTCAATTACAATTAACACAATTACAACCGCTGAGGTGATTGTGAGGACTCTGCTAAAAGCGTGACAACTGCAGGTCAAACTATCGATCCATTAGTACAATGACCTTCACTAAGTGTCTGATGTGAGAGAGCACATTTGCCTTCAAAATAAAAAAAAAAACACAAGGCATTAACATTAAAAATATTATAAACCAACTGTCCTCATCAAGGAATATAAGAATATGTAAGCTTGTTTCTGCCACTGAAGAAAAAATAAAACAACATAGCAATTAAATTATAGCTGCAATTAAAGGGCCAAGCACAGAGGCAGAATAAGGATCTAAGCATGTCTGGGAGCATCAGACCAACTGCAACAATGAGTGGTTAAAGACATTTTTAAATTATTATAGTCATATTTATATGTTTATGTGCATATAGTCACACTTATTTGCTTATCACTTTTGACCAATTGGTGGCACTGTTATCAAATTATTACGGTGTGGACAGTGTGAGATGACAATGACACAAAAAGTTTGGTGTCAATCTACAGAGCTGCAGCCTCAGAATCAGCTTGACATCAGTTTCATTCAAAAAGCTTTTGATAACTTTTTACCAACATGGTCTGAAGATGATCTGAGCCAGTTTTGGTGAAAATCAAACTAACAGTCTAGGAGTTTTTTTTTTTTTTTTGCATTGATCCAAAGAATCTATCAATAACAGTTTCAGTAAAATAGTCAAAATTAATCAAAAGCTATTAGCACTTTTTGAAATTTGAAAGGTGGCACCATTCCAAAACATTGCAACTAGCCTCAGATGATGTTTATGATGTCATGTACCAAGTTTGGTCAAAATACTGCAAAGCATTGCAGAGATACAGCCTCATGTTCAATTTTGCGTGCTTTCTAGGGGTGGGGAAAAATCGATTCACATATCAATCGTGATTCAGTCTGTCAGCAATTCGCTTTGATTCACAAATTTCAAAAATCAATTATACAATAATAATAATAATAACAGCATGATATTGTCGGGACAAAAAAAAAAAAAAAAAAAACAGCAACAGCAATGGAGGAATTATATGAATTATTTATCTTTTGTTATTATTGGAAGTAGGGATTTCCCCAAATAGTAAATCCATATTTGGAAGGGCACAGAAAACGAACAACGTGTTTTACGGAGCCAAGGGACATGGTTAGTAGCTCACTGGAAAAGGATGGAAAATGTGCTCTTCATTTTGTTTGCACTAATAAATGCTGCTGCCTGCCCGCTGCAATCACCAGTAAAACATTGTTCCACTGTTCCGTATCATGTTAAATATCACTATCGCTAATATTCTTGAAATATCGTGATATAATTTTGAGGCTATATCACCCACCCCTAGTCTAAAGATGATCTGTTTTTAATTTTGGTAAAATCTGACAACTTGTCTAGGACAAGTTCGAAAAATAAGTAGGTTTTTCGAATAATTCAAATTTGCGGTTAATCTTCACCCGTAGAATTTTACATTTTGGTGTCCATTTATCTCGGCATGAGCCAAGGAATCACAAGAAATTAGCTTCTAAACTTTACGGTTCAGAAGTTATTTGCATAACTTGAATGATAGAGACTCCAAACTTGCTATGGTTAATATTGAGACAGTCCTCTACACTGTAAAACCATTTTGTTGATTCAACTTAAAATAACTTGTTACCTGGCTGCCTTAAAATTTTAACAAATTATTTAAGTTTAAGTTATTTAAGGTAACAAATTATTTAAGTAATTATTACAGTATATTAAATTAAATAGTCACACATAAAAAAACAAGGTAAAAATCATTACCTTGTTTTATTTTTTGTGGTGGAAACAGGCTTCCATACAAGAAGCCATTAAAATGCAGTAATGCATTCACCAGATTAATCAAATCAAATTAGTATTTATATATTATTATTGTTATTATTATCATTAATAGCTGATTATAATAGTACTATAAAAAATGGTCTGGTCAATGTTTGTTAAGCATTTACAATTTTTTTTTTTTTTGTTTTCCCACGTGACAAGTTTGTTTTTTTTAAACTGAATACATAAAATGAAAAACAACTAAATTAATTCAAATTTTTAAAAAAAGTTTAACTCATGAGCATTACAAAGTTTTGTTTTTCCCAAAGGTAATATATTTTATACTCAAGCTTCAATAATAACTGTGCAGACTGCAGCTGGATGCACTTATATATATATATATAAAAGTCTGAACGCTGATATCTACTGTGCACTGAGCTTCTCTTCATGTACGACAGCTTTTTTCAGATCCATCAACGTTACTCTCCTCACTGACGGCCAAAGCCTGACATCACCCTATTAATGACTGCTGGGCAAGACCTGAAGAGCTCTTATTTTTAGCCATGAGGTCATAAGAAGCCCCCTTAAGCGGCCTGAGGGAAACCCCCAGCAACACGGGACTCCAGCACACAGGCCGGGGTTTATTTTGAGCGCTCACAGAACGTTTGAGATGCTTACGGCCTCTGCCACATGCTAGCATGACACACATTACTCCGCATACGCTCTTGTAAGTAGGTCATTTGCATGAGCAAGCTGCCAGATCTCAAAAATGAACTCTAAACTATCATACAAGTATAAAGAGTTGAAGAGATTACTTGAAGATGGTGCATTTTTTTGAAAACCAAGTGCACTATAGCAGACTTTCTTCTAGTCAGTGGAAACTTGACCATGGTAAGATTTTAGCTTAAAATCAAAAATGTGATAAAAAGAGTAGCACAGAACACCAGGACTTACAAAAACAAAGCAGGTGTATGGATCCAAACCAAATGCAAAACAAGAAAATAAAGGTGAAAGAAAAAAAAAAAAAACTCAGCCTCATGTAGATTTTTTCGATTGAGGCTACAAAACAGAATGGTCGTCGGCGCCTATTGACTCGTGGGCCGTGCGCCAACATATGGCGCAGTTGTCGTTTGGGTGTATAAAAAAAGTATGAATCCCTGTCTTAGCAGAGCTCTTCACATGGAAATGTGGTAAAGTGACATAAGACTGTGAGCATGTGCTGATGTTGGGTCAAGCCCCACGGGCGCCAGATCTTCACAGCTCATTAACAGCCGTGCTGGAGCTCAAGTGCACAGAGCCGTCAGTTCCCAACTATGGCTCTTAGTGTCTCATTTCTTTCTGTGAGAGATCTGGTGCCTGAGTAGTGTGTGTCATTTGCATGAGTTATCTTTAATACAGTACAACAATGGTTAGATTTGACAAAGATGAACTAACTCTGCATCACGTCAAACTGTCTAGCCTACTGTAGACGCTTCTGATCTCTTGCTTAGTTTTGCATGCATTAAACTTTGGCACACATCAGAGAGAAGCAAAACTAATTAAAAAGTTTCAGAACTAAAAATAAGCATCGGCATCTCTGGAGATGAGCTTTACTTCAACATATTTAGCTTGATTCATATCTATTTCATGACTAGCAATTCAGGTAAGAGTGATCACACTTTCAGTCCATCTAGGTTTGATCAGCATTTTAGAAAATTAGCAAAGCAAGTTTTGCATGTAAAATAAGTAGAAAAGTAATGATACTTACAATGCGAGCACATTTCCAGGGGATAACTTGCCTCATTTCCCTACAAAAGAAGAAAACATAACTTAAACGTGCAAATTTCATTATGTTTTATTATTTGAATGTATTACACATGACCTCTAATACAGACATTAGATTAGCGATATGAAAGAGCATCATATTTTAGGGATCAAAAACACTGTAATTTGGGAGACATTCAAAGCCAGTAAACCATTAGGAAGATTTCAGATGACCACAACACATGTGAAGAGACAAAGCTAACTCTGATCAACATACAAAACCACTACATTTACCTTTTATTGTAATTATGATCACATCATGTAATCACTGCTTTAATGTCACAGCCATCTCTGAAAACAGACACTCATTTGTACTGCAGAAACAGACTTCTGTAATGCTGCTTTGAAAGGATATGTTCACAAATAAATGTAAATTAAATTTAGTATTTTAGTGATGAATTTTTTAAAGCATGAGGTCTAATATATTTTTATATATGCCAAACTGAAAATAAATAAATAAATAATTAAATTAGTTTTCTTTTTAACATTTATGACTGTTATAGCGCCAGCTGTAGTCCGACCCCCTTAAATCTTTACATGTTTGTTTAGAATCACCTGTCGCATGTGCTCAGCAGGTTTCGTGAAAGTGTTCAGGGCCGTTCACATATCGCGTCTTTTGCGCGCTCAAGTTCGTTTTTCCAAAGTAGATACGCGGCAGCTGCGCTCATAACTGAAGCGACGCAGTCGCGACGCACACGCGGTGCGACGCGCTCGGTTTTTTCAGTCGCATCCGCGCCGCATCCAGATGAAAACATCTCAACTTTTTAGAATGCCGCAAGCGCACCGCAGGTCATGTGACAAGAATCAACCGATTAGCTTCATCCTATCCCGTAAAAACATTGAAAGCTCAGCCAAGATGAAGAAACAGATGATCATAGCTGTAAAGGGATAGCCATTTTTAAATAAATTTAGTAGCAGAGCTACAGCAAGCGATTTTTAGTGCTAGAAATCCGTTTGTCCTTGATGAAACTTCCACGTCTTCATTGAGAGTGCGGGTCATGGTTGCTTAGCAACAGCAGACGCCACAGGAGCGCAAGCTACAGAGCGCTTTGGAAAGAAGGAGAAATCGGCGCACCTAGCGTTTTCCACGCGTTTTAGGCGCGATATGTGAACGGCCCCTTAAGTTTTCCTTTAGGCTTAATAGGATTTTGGGTAAATTTGAGCAGGCACCTTTCTAAATGACCCCGTTATAGTTTCCTAAAGGGTAACTTTTTTGATAATTATTGGCCTAGAGAGTCCAGAGAATTGTGCTGCAGTATATTTTTTTTCCAGATTGAGCGAAAAACGTAGGACTAGCTCGCAAAAGCAGTTTTTTTTGTTTTGTTTTTTTTTCATTTAACAAAAGTTTTGATTGACAGCGGTGATTCTAGAGGCAAAGTCGTTCGGAATGATGAGGTCTATCGTAAAAATGCGATATTGCCCCCCAGTGGCCGATTTCTTTCAAATTTCTCTCAAATTTCACAACCTTTGGGGCTGTGAGCCGAACAAGTCCACCGAGTTTCGTTGCGTATGGCCTCTGTTAACCTTGTGTAACAGGTCCTCAAATTTCGCTGGCCAATAGTGGCCATGTTTTTTGAGATACACAAATGTCCTTAAAAGACACGTGTGGCACTTCAGACCAAGACCGTGCACACGGATTTTCATGTTGATAGGACAACTGGTTGTGCAGTTAGAGCCATTTCTATGTTTTTTTTTTTTTAATTATTGCCACCAAGTGGCCAAGCTTCGCAATTTATTTATTTATTTTACTGTGACTTCAGATTGAGCTCATACATAAGTGTTCTGAGTTTGGCGGAGATACCTCATTCCAAAATGGCCGAAAATTTCACCAGGCTCACAATCGAGCCAAGAATTCCAACGACATAAGACACTTGAGCCTGCGACTGGTGGTTTAGGAGTTATGAACGATTTCGTACTTTTGATCGCTGTAGCTCCCCGTCAGGTCGATTGGGGTGAGCCTTGGTCACGTTGTAGGCGGTGTGAGTACTACCATCACTCCAAGTTTCCATTCTCTACGACTTAGTTTGGTCTGCACGATCAATTTTACATGGAGATCGCTGATCCGTGACCATTCTAACAATTACAATAGGAAGAGAGACAAATTCGCCTATCAATGATACCCTGCCAGTCTGTTCCTATTTAGATTTTTCTGAAACTTTTTTCATCCTTTCACAATACAGAAAAATTACAAGAATCCTACATACTGACATTTCTATGTCTTTTAAAACAATACTTGTGCAGAACCTGTGATGGCAGAGACACTGAATTCCCTCTTTCATGTGATACAAACCAAACACTGCTGCTGCCGCTTTGCTCTAGAAGATGAAATACTAAATGGCTCCACTCTCTGTATCTCCATCTGCTTTGATTTATTATTTATAAAGTCCCATTCAGTTCAAGGGCTCAAAGGCCCATATTCTGTATCTGTCACAGCAGTGAGGGACAGATGAGAGCTTGGTCTAGTGTGACTTATTCTCTGTAATAAATCAACTACATGCACAGGTATTCTGCCACCAGGAGCAGCTTTGCTTAGTTTTAAACATTTAGAGTTTGGACTCATACTTTGTATGTTTTGACTAAACAGCAGCTGTTTGCACATTAGCGCTCTGTCACTGTGAATGTGTGATGTGTCGGTGTATCTGGGCCTGGTGTTGTGCAGCAGCGTGGGCTTTGTGAACGTACCATGTGATCAGCAGCAAGAGCTGAAGCCCCACAGCAGCGCTACAAAGAGACGCCACATCTGCCATGGGAGACCACGACTGACGGGGCAGCTAGGTCTTGGAAAAAGCTACAGTTGCTATTAAAATGAATTTAGATACGAAGGAAATATATGTAAAGATCTGAGAGGGAGAAAGGATCAGTCAGAGTGCAGAACTCACACAAGACTGAAGTCATGAGATGCATCAGTGATGGAGAATGCCATATTATTCACAGTTTTGGTTGACTGAAATAAGCAATGTGAAGTCTTGATTTTCTTGAACTGCACAGGCACAGCTCCTCAGCATTAGCCTGCCTTGCTTATGAAGATATGTGTTTGCTCTCACAAAGCAGAAAGGCTTCAATGATTCAGAAAGTGTTTATACTGAAGTGAGGCAGACAGTGTGAATGCTGTGCATACAGGTCAGAGCACCACTGCTATTAGGCCTACAGAAATGTTCTGGCTGCTGGGTTGTGCTCATGACTTCTGGACAGAAAGCAAACTTCTATGAAGTGGCCTGGATCAGTTTCAGTTCAGGTGAAAGAGTAAACTGTACCCTCTTTTTACTGAAAAGAACAATTCACCCAGAAATGTACTTTTGCTGCATGTTTGTAACAAACAAATCCATCAAATGAGTCCTCTGTTCATTTTGTTTTCTTCAGTAAATAAGTCATCTGCACAGAGCAAGCACCATTTACAAGCCAAAACAGTCCAAAAAAGCTCTAGAAAAATATTTTGATGTGAGAGACAACAGGAGATGAACTTTTACACTGGAGAAAGTGTTGTTATGGATTATGGACTCATATTTGGGCTGGAAGCAATGATTTTAAGTTAAAATCATCTTAATGATAGAGTTGTTTCTTTTGTCTTCGCAAGATGTTAACTGATGGACTGGAGTGGTGTGGACTACTTGTGGATTATTGTGATGTTTTTATCAGCTGTTTGGATTCTCATTCTGACGGCACCCATTCACTGCAGAGGATCCATTGGTGAGACTGGATTCACAAAAATCTTAATTCGCCATCTTTTTGTGCTCTCCACAGAGTGAAAGAGTCCATGAGTACATTATCAGTACTCGCCTGTAAGGGCAGGTGGGACAGAGCCCCCAAAAAATATTTACCCAAAACATAGACCCTCTATATAAACTGAATAAATAATAAACTGTAAATGTTTTCAGCACTCTGCAACAAATATATATATAAATATAAATATATATATATATTGACATTTTAAGTCAGAAAGTGTGCAGGATATATTAAAATTCATCGCACACTTCGGCAAGCACGTAAAATGATACTAAGTGGGTTATTTTCACATTACCTTATCTCGCTCCAGACCAAGACGATATGAGCCAGCTTCAGCTATATGTGTCTGCATCAGGTTAAAAATTAGTTGGCATGTCTGTTGTTCTTATGTTGAGTAGTCTTTTAACGGGGTCGTCGTATGCCCATTTTCCACAAGCTGACATGATTCTTTAGGGTCTTAATGAAAAGTCTATAACATGCTTTGGTTAAAATGTCTTAATGGTAGTGTAAAAAACACCCTTTTTGCCTTGTCAAAATCAGCTCTGCAAAAATCAACCTGTTCTGTGCTTTAAATGCAAATGAGCTCTGCTCGCCCCGCCCCTCTCTCTCTCTGTGGACTGACGAGCCTGTTTACTTTAGCCGCACTTAGCCACGAAACTTGCTAACTAGCATGTTATAAGGAAAGGTGATTGCAAAGATTCATAAAAAAACCCTTATACTCACTTTTGCTGTAAGTGAAGCTGGATAACAAATAATTTGCGCGAACATAGACGCATTTATGTAGATCGGGAGGCGTATTCCCTTCACAAATAAGAGTCATCCACTGGGTCTTCAGCGGCTCAGATGTCGGGAGTAAATGATGACTACTATGTTCATTATTACATCCAACAACACAATACCTCAATCGCTTAGGAGCCATTCTTGTCTACGTCCCTGTTTCGGCATCAAAACAATGGTGATCGAACTGTTACAGCTCATCAGGGCGGGTCTAAGGTAAGACGGCCGTGTTAATTAACTTTCGTGGGAGCGGCCTCTGGCGGTGTGATACTGAGAAGGGCTTGATTTAAAAGAGGGGAAATTATTTTTACACTGGGTGGATTTTTATCATTATAGGGTGGTTGTGTACACACACTGCCAACACACATTTATGATCAAACAACATGTAAAAGTGAACTTTGCATACGATGACCCTTTTAAATTAAGTTTTAATCCTGTAGTTCAAATGTGTTTACGTGAAAAGCCTTTTTATAGTTCTGTCGTGTTTGTTTTGTGATGAGACATGCTATTTGTTTCCTGATTTCCTAACAACATGTAACACTGTAAATCAACATTCGGAGACAATAATAAGGCAATAATTCTATAGTATTCTATGTGTGTGTACTTCGAGGCTGTCAATCAACATTAGCATGCTGCACACAGGCTGAATAACACAAGGACATTAGATCTCTGCTAAAAGTGTATGCATGCGTTCAGCGATTAGACTACAAACTCTCTTGAATTTAATATAAACTAGCGCTATGACCCAGAATCTGCCCCACCTAAATTTACAGTCGCTACTGATTATCAGTCATTGGTGTCACTTCAGAAAACTCTTGCACTTCCCTATTAATAGTCCTGTCACCAATGTATTAGATGTATCTAGTGTTGATGTAATGCTTAAATCAAATATTCATTTCAAATAACACAATAAAGTAATTAAGTCATCTTTACCATCTGGGATTTAAGACAAGTCTGAGGTTATCCTAACTTTAAGTTATTTACAATGATTTTTAAGAAGACTACTTTCAAATATTTGAATTCTTCTTAAGTTTTGTTTTAAGAATGTTTTGTGAATCCAGCCCCTGATGAAGAAACAAACTCATCATCATCTAGATCACATTTTCATTTTTGGGTGAACTATTTCTTTAAGAGCCTGATTCTCAAATCAAATCATCATGAGACGCTCAGGACACAGACAGTCCCACGTCCAAAGGGAATCTGCTGTCACTCCAAACCACTCTGTCTCAGACCGTGTGACATGCAAAGCTTGATGGTGTCGCTTCTTTTGGATCTATTTTAATTAGTGAATATATGAAAATACATGAAAAACAAACAGGACAAATTATTGTGTGTTACTGGTTTTATTGTGAATGACATTTATTTTGTTATTTGTTTGACAGCATAACATTTAATCATGATGTTACATATTATTCTATTTATTATTAATTAGAGTAATTTTAACAGCAAAGCAAAAAATAAATAAATAAATAAATAATAAATAAATACTGCATTACTTTATGAGAAAAACAGGAAGTGCAAAAAGTTTTCTGGCAACTTGTCAAAAGTTAATGCAATTACTAGGGATGCACAATATATCGGCCACCATATCAGTATCGGCTGTTAAATGTTCATTTTTACTGTTATCAGTATCAGCCCGATAAGAAAATTTGGGCGATATCCTACAGACGATAAATAATGCATTATTTTCTTTAGAGACACGTCAGTTGCGCACTGTTCGCCATGATGGTTTTGAAATGCTTGAAACATTATTGGAATTACTTCGAAAATAACAATACACTTAAGTGCAACATGCCTCCGCATCCACGAGTTACACATCTGACTAGCATAGGGATGGGCGATATGGGCTTAACAATTTATCACAATAATTTCTGGTATTTATTGCGATAACGACATCAATGATGATAATTCATGGAAATCCTGTTTCTTTAGAGAAAAGTATTATCTTTCCTATTTTTATCCAAAATAGGGTGTTGTAGGCATTAGCGAGTACACAAGTAATGTAAGGACTGTTTAACTCACTGGAATGTTAATCAAATTATTTTTACTTTCTGTACTGGAAGCTCCTAACATTAAGACAAATTCCTTGTGTGTGAAACACACTTGGCAATAAAGCTCTTTCACATTGGGAAGCCGGAGGGCGCCCTTGTGCTGAAACTCCACACATGATTTATAGTAGAAGTAATAGTACTGTTGACGCTTCAGGAATCTCTAATCCAGTTATCGCTGTAGCTGAATAAAACGCAGATAGAGGAATTTTAACTGAGGAAACTGAAGATAATAAACATACGATTGCTACAACATATGGTTTGTCTGTGTTCTTCAAGCAATCTTAGTTATTTTTATAAGGATAAAGTATATTTATAATGCAATGCTAATCGACATAGCCTTTATAATACTATAAAATAGTATGATTTCTGCCTCATTCTGTGATACGAAGCCACGTCTGATCGCAAAAGGTTATTTGAAACACTTGACTATGTTATGAAGTTAATTTGGAGAAAAAGCATGTCAATAAATGATATCTGTATCAGACAACAGGTTTGTAAGACTCAAACTCATACAAAACTGCATTGTACACTTGCTACCAGTACAGTTAACGTTATTCAAGTCTCAGACCGATTTTTGTCGCACTGCACAGTTTTGAATAAACCAGTTTCAGACTGTAGCTCCTCATTTAGCGATATAGTCGCACATAGAAATACGTCAACAACTAGACTTTATCGTTATTAATGCGGGAAGACTAATTCTTATCGTGAGGAAAACTTTTACCGGTATATCGCAAACGGTAAGATATCGCCCATCCCTAGACTAGCGCATAGCTTAGTTTAAAATAACTTGTGCATTTCAGTATTTTTGTGCATAGATAAGTTGTAATATTATGTTTATGTTCTATAAATATTTGATTCTCATAGCCTATTTAACCTGCTAAAAAAAGCACTTCAGTTTACCTGGATTCAGCTCTTCAGCTACAGCGCACACAGCTCCAACAGCAATGCTGCTATTTAAAACAGTGGTATTAATTTGCTACTTTTTCAAAATCATTGATGCATTATAAATAATAACTACCACTTATGTCCAATGGATTTTTTTTTTTTTTTTGCATTATTTATGCATTATTTTATTTAGGTGTAAGACTTTTTTCTGAGGAAATTTGGTAATACGAGAAGAGATTTATTTTTAAAATGTACACTGTTCAAACTAGGCTGCATGTGTTTAAGTGTTTGGGACGTGGCTTTTAATGATGAGAACTTTTTAATCAGGCTCTCAAAAATTCAATACAAATTTGAATGGAGATTTATCGGCTTTCAAATATAAAGAATTATCGGTTATCGGTGTCGGCCAAAATGTTCATATCTGTGCATCCCTAGCAATTACTTTTCTTTATTATTTAACATACTATTTGTTGTCTTGAATTTGGGGTGAGATTTGATCTGGAAGTTCATGCAAAAATTTCAGCCTTAATTCAAATTCATAATCTTTCTACATTCACAGAACAATTACCTTATTCATTAATTACATTACAGTTATACAGGCCTCTTTGTGGTTTTGTCTTGTAACTGACTTGCATCCTCAGATATGAAACATCAGAAACCTACGAAACCAACTGTGAAAAGCAGATGCAGTGAATGCAAATGCACAGCATCAAATGGCATCTGAAGTGTTCTTGAAGAGTGGGTCCGGGTTATTAATATCAGATCCCCTGAGTGCTAAATAAACATGAATTAGAGCAATGATTATTCAGAGCAGACCTTACGATACACGAGTAGACAACAGAAAATGAAGACTTGCAGCTCAAAAAAGAGAAAATGGAAAGGAAAAGATGGTGTTTTAAATGAAATCCTGAATCATTAGCGGGCTCTTCTGAGATGTAAATGAACTCTTTAGTGGGCTGAACATTGTCTGGAAGACCTAAGAGGCAAACACTCAGCGCGGTTCATAAATAATGCATTCACCATTCAGAGTCAATTAGACCGCACAGAACATGCCCTGCGCAGTGAACGCTCTCCTCGCTCGCTGCACAGCAAACATAAATATATACCAATAAAACTAGCCGAAACATCTTCAAAAACACAGTGTAAAATAAACAGAGACAATGACAAATGTTTCATAGCTGGAGATGCTGCTTATAGCTGGTCAGAATCAAACTGTCTGTCTCTGATGTCCATTTGGCTCATGCCAATTACATTTCAGCAATACGGTTTGAGGTCAGAGAAGTGGTTTGTGATGGAAAAGGAGGGGGTTAGACACAATACAGAGGAAACATCTCCAACACACACACACTCACCCCTCAAACATGCGCTTTAATCTATCGCTGTTCCATGGCTTGCTATCCATTCTTGAAAATCCACAAAACAAATTTTATCCTTGAATAGACACGGGTTCTGTGAGATTCAGCCTGTTTTATAAGGTTCGAAAGGTTCAAGTGATATTGCTAAACTATATCACATGATATAAATATAAGACATTTTTTTTGCCGTCACATCTTAAATTTCAGGCTCATACAACTGCATTGTAACCCATCACATGGTCCTTTGTTGTACTGCATCATGTTCATCAGCATCTGCCTCAATGATGGACAAATCTGGGCAGAGATGCGTTAAATTAGTTAAAATACTTCCCCAAACTTCGTACTTTTACCTTATCTTCATTTTGAAGTAAAAAGCTTTTATGCCATCTATTTTTTCTTTCTACAAACCAATGATGATTCTGTAAGAAAACATGCAACTTACACGTCAATCTGCTTGCTCATATTTCAATGTTGCTGTTAATGTTGTGGTTATTTTAGCAAATAGTTTGCTTTGTAAATTCAGTTCAACAAAGCTGTTAAGTTTAAGAGGGTAAACGTTATTGCACGGCTGAATCTGCAGATGCATTTTAGACACTTAAGTGTTCTTGCTCCATCCAAGCAACAAATGCACATCCTCAAATGAATTGCATTCAGTGAAGAACACAAATGATTCGAGCTACAACTTGGACATATCACCCAGCCCTAATAGGAATATGATAAAAGTAAACTCTGTATATTCTGATATCCACATAACACCACCTGTCTAGATGGTGGTAATAACTGAAAATATCAGCCCTAAAACTAAAAATTATTATTTTGTACTAAAGGAAAAATTGCAAGCATGAGTAATAGGGGGAGAGAACTGATATGATCGTTCTTCATTCTCTTTCACCATGCCCACAAAAAATGACTAATGCTCACAAACAGTTGAACGCTGCCTGATAGCAGGCCTCCGCTTGACGAATGCGTGTGTGTAATACCTGGAGAAAGCCATGCAGCCGTTAGCATTCCTATTGATCTTATCTCCACGCAGAAACAATACTAACTTTACATGTCAGACAGGCGGCTCTTCCTGTCTAGGTGGGCGGTTCTTAACAGAATAAACTGCAGTATGTACCAGACCTTACATGACGTCCAATGAAAACTTTAGAAAACCTTGACCCCTCAAGCATACTAATAAAAATTGCCTAAAGTAAATCTAGGGCTCCATGATGCACAAAACATCAAAATGATATGGAATTGTGGAATCCAGCCATAGACATAGAAGTTACTGTATAATGCAGAATGTCACAGATGAATCTTATTGGGATATGGACCACAGTGTGAATGGCAAAAAAAAAAAAAAAAATTCATTTCAAAATATCGATTAAATAGTGACCATGGACCACAAAACCAGTCATAAGTAGCACGTGTATATTTGTTGCAACAGCCAAAAATATATTGTATGGGTCAAAATTATTGATGTTTCTTGTATGCCAAAAATCATTAGAATATTAAGTAAAGATCATGTTCCATGAAGATAGTTTGTAAATTTCCTACTGTAAATAAATAAATATAAATATAAATATAAATATATATATATATATATATTTTTTTTTTTTTTTTTTTTGCACCCTCAGATAACAGATTTTCAAATAGTTGTATCTCGGCCAAATATTGTCCTATCATAACAAGCCATGCATCAGTGGAAAGCTTATTTATTATTAGCTTGCAGATGATGTATAAATCAATTTAATCAATTTAAAATCAATTTAAAAAACTGACCCTAAAGACTTGTTTTGTGGTCCAGGGTCACAACTGTTAATGTTTTTTTGTTGTTGGTTTTTTTTTATGTATTTATTTATTTTGCCTTCATTTCACTACAACCATTTCTGACAAAAAAAAGTCAAATTAAATCATAAATTCGGAAATTTGAAAAATAAAATAAAAAATAAAATAAAATAAAATAAAAATTCATTGGTCCCTATTATTGAAAGTGTATGAATGAATGAATGAACGAATAACTAAATCTTTTTAAGATCTATGAATTCAATTTATTAGGCACACTTTTTATTATTAAAATTCAACTATTAAATTAAAACAGAAACAGTATTTGAGAAAAAAATAAATAAATACAGAAATTGGGAGAAAAATACACCAGATTTCACTGGGCCCTAAAAATCTGTTAATCTTTTAATAAGCTATTGTTAATTCGTATAAGTTTCATGTTTTCAATTAACTGGACATGCTTTTGAATACCAAAGAAAAAAAATAATAATTTAACCATTAAAATGGAAATCCAGAGAAATTCAAACTGTTTCATATGGCCCTGTAAATCTCGATGTGTATCTCATATCTATGCAGAGTGCCATGCAAAGGTTTATCCAACTCATTGAATTGCATATCCTAATGAACACGTCAAGAGCTCTGCATGACACTAGTCTACAAGGAAAGGTGCAACAAAAAGCCATTACTGCAGAAGAGGTTTGCCCAGGGCTTTAGCAGCTAAAATACTGAAATAAAGCAATTCTCTAGCTGCAGTATCATCACCAGAAACTGAGACAGAGCCTAGATTTTTACACCAAAGTGTGGCCACAGTAAAAGCCAACTACAGTGGTGGCAGCATCTCATCAATCTGCTTTGATCTCACACTTGGAAGAAGGTTTCCGCACTACTAGCGTCAATAAAGTTTTCAAAAATATTGAAATCTGTCAGAGCCATAGCCTTGTGGGCAGCGTATTAACATAAAACGAATGCAAGACATAAAATGCATACCGGTTCATAGGCATACCAATGCAAAATCCGTAATATAGTCAATGAAAGAATTCATCAAGGGTCTGGAGCATTTTGTAAGGCACTGAAAAAGCAGCACCATGTCATTCTTCGTAAAGACTGCTATTTAGTTTTCATTTGCAGCATGTCATAATACAAACTCAGCATTTCAGGGTTGCAGTTTGACCTCGAGTTGACAGCACGGCAGCGTGTTTGACACGACACCCCTCCCGACTGCTGTCAGTCTGTCACAAGACTCTTCCAGAAAAAGACATCGACTATGGCGCACAGTTTTATTAAAATGCCGAAGCCCTAAGGACCTGGAACAGAACGTGGCAGGGCAGACCTAGTTTTTGTTCCAGTTAACTTTAATGAAAACAATCAGCTAGAAGCTTGTGGTTTTCTAAGGTAGGCTATAGGTGAGGCCTCTAGAATGGCATCTCCTTGCTGGCTCGAATTGAAATCTGTAAATCATGACATTAACCTCCAAGTGTAATAAGTTTCTGGTGTATGACTGTATCACTACTGAATTTCTAGTGCAACAGACATTTACAACATTGGTAATGACGCACATCTAGACAATACTGTGGATCTTGACATTATCTGCGCTCTTCTTTGAGGTTCCATGTAAACACTACATGAATATTGTAATCATTCAATATCATATTACCATCGGATACCATCAGTGTACCACCACAAGAAATCTGGGCATGAAGCACTTCAGTACTGATTATTGAAAGGGCTAAATGTAGAGTTGTAGTACTGCAGACTACATTGTACGGATAAATGTATAATTCAAAAAATAACTATAAAAATGGATTATAGATGAGATAACACAGTAAAAACAAACTGAATACGAGTCTTATGGCATCCAGATCTGTTATTTATCAAACTGTTGATACAATAGTAGAAATGGACATGTCTGCTTCTTGCGATGACTGAGTAATGTCACACTTAATAGCTCTGGCTTTAACTTTAAATGCCAAACAGCATCACACGAAGCAGTAGGCACATTCAGCAGCGTGTTACTCAGGTAAGCATTCATTTTGCAACCACTTTGCATGAAATATACTAAGAATAGATACTCAACCTGGCAGATGCACAACAGCAAACCCATGAATGTTCATGTTATGACAGCTTAGACAAACGTTGAATTTGTTACCCAGTGTTTGCAGGATGCATTTAAAACTACGATATGTGCTATCTGTTTACAGTGCTGCAAATGTGTTGTGTTCCTTACCATTTTGCTGCCGGTGCGACGGAATTCCCCCTCGGAAATGAACAGCAGTAAATGACAGCACAAAACTAAGAGGAAAATTCTGCTCTTGGTCTTGTTGTTTTGTGAAGAAAAAGCTGGTTTTGACACAGCGGCAGCGTAACCTATTTTCCGTCCGTTTCCGTGGGTTTCACTGCAGCAGCGACAAGAGGAAGAGCCGCAGGGCGGGGAGGGAGGGAGGAGCGGAGGAGGCTCGCTGCTATTGGGCGAGACGCGACAGAGGCGGGGCGAAGAAGCGCGGATGGGCGGTCCTTCGGCACACTACATACGGGAAACCTTAGCTCCACCCACTCCCTTCATCCTCACTCAATTTGCATACGAGCTGCTAGTGGACACACTGAAGTTGGGCAATTCTCTATTTGTTCATGTCCTTCTCATCAATATACACTACCAGACAAAAGAGCAGCCAGATTTTTTTATGTTTTTTTTTTTTTCTTTTTGATAGAAGTCTCTACTGCCCACCAAGCCTGCATTTATTTGATCCAAAGTACAGCAAAAACAGTACAATTTTGAAATACTTGCACTATTTACAATAACTGCTTTCTATTTGAATATATTTTAAAATGTAATATATTTCTGTGATTCAAAGCTGCATTTTTAGCATCATTTTATTATTATTATTATTATTATTATTATTATTATTCATTTTTTGACAACTTGAATTATTATTATGTTGAAAACAGCTGAGTAGAATTTATTCAGGTTTCAGTGATGAATAGAAAGTTCAGAAGAACAGCATTTATCTGAAATAGAATTTGTTTGTAACATTATAAATGTCTTTATCATCAGTTTTGATTAATTGAAAGCATCCTTGCTAAATAAAAGTATCATTTTTCTATAATGTTTTATAATATATATATATATATACTGACGCCAAGCTTTTGAATTCGGTTAAATGCCAGTCTTTGGATCTTTTTATTCATCAAAGAATCCTGAAAAAAAATGTTTGATCACAGGAATAAATTACATTTTAAATATATTCAAATTAATCAGTTATTTTAAATAGTACAAATATTTCACAATACTACTCTTTTTGCTGGATCAAATAAATGCAGTTTCATTAATATCACCTGTTAGTCATTACTGTAATAATGACAATGTCCTTAGAAAAATGACATTTCTGGTGGAAAACTACAGCGGTAAGTATTGGAAATATAGATATGCTGAATTCTAAGATGTTTTGCTGTATTACTTGGACTAATGTTTAACATAATAATTGTTAACCATATTTAGAAAACTAATTTTTAAATGATTATTACTGTTTCATTGTTCTCTCTATAGAATTTTGATAGAACTTTTTTTTTCCTGACAGTCTGGAGTAACCTTATATAAACACTTTTTTTAAATCACCACAAAAAAATGTTAAACTATTCTTCAGTAAGATGTACATGTTTTGAGTTGAGTTTGAGTACATGAGTTTTCATAAACCCTTTAAGATGGTTTTAAAGTGGTCTTACCCCACCTTTAAGGTCTTACCGTGGTGTTAGGATCTTACCATATTTAAGATGTAAGGGGCATAAACACTATGCTGCAGCGCCACCTGCTGGCTGCATGTTTAGATCATTTGAACAGCCAAGTGGTAACCCTCTATTATCAGTTATTTCCAGTTGTGAGATAATCAGTCATGAGTAAAACGTGCTAAATAAGGGTATGTCCGAAGTGACACTGCATGGGTCTGAAAACTGCGTAATCCTGCATGCATGCTGATATGTGTCAGTCCAAGAATACTCAGTTAAAGCACACCACATCCCATTTTTGGTATACTTTATTTTTCTTTTAAAGGGGTATACCATTTTGAAAAATGCAAAAATATGGAAAAATACACGATTTACAAGTTACAATTATTGCACATAAATCACAATGCACCATTACAAAATACTCATAAAAAAACACACTAGAAATATATAGATATGGGTAAAATTGCACACTGCAAAAATGCTACATTTACGTGGATTAACAAACTGTATGATAACAAGTCTAACCTAAAATCTATATAAAATCTGTAAACTCATATAAAAGTAAACTTCATCCTCACTGGGTTCTTCAGAGGTAGACAACTGGAAGAAAAACTGCAAAAAAGAGACAACACTACAACAACCAGGGTAAAGTGCAACTATTTTGCATTAGATACAATGCTTTGATTTTCCATCAGCACCAGGACAAATCCAACAAAACTCCCACTTCATCACAAAACGTCGCAGACACGTCGCTAACAGGAAAGGCTACACCACTGCACTATCAGGAACCGCTGATTCATATTTCAGTGAGAATGACAGTCGGCGGTTTGTTTTTTCTTCTTTCATAGCTGACCATAGACTCTTTTACAGAAACAGTTCTTTATTAATCCACATGAGGGTGCGCGTGTCGTTGGGTTTACACTCGTACTCGATACTGTTGAAGCTGTTTCCCCATTGGCAGTGGTCTCTCTTGTTGTAGTTGTAAAACTTGACTTGCCAGACGGTCTCGAAAAGTCCTGCCTGAGTGAACTGTCGAGCACAGAAATGGCATATCAGCTGAAACTCTTATTTTCACAGTCACATACTTCTTCAGGCTGTTATAATTGATTCATTGTTTCAAGACCTAGTGAGCTGCATTGCTGTACTTTTTATTTCTAAGAGTATTTTCAAAGTGAAACCTCAGGTTCTCACCTGTATGTTGACCTGAACAGGTTGTCTCTCTCCGCTTTTGGTGTGTGTTACTCCCTCAGTGTCATACATCCCAGTGTACACTACAGACTGAGGGTCTTTAGACTGCTGCTCCAGAGGAAAAGTCACTCCACCAATAGTCATGGATCTGAGAAATGAGACGTGTAGGTGAGAGAAGGAGAGACTGTCACAACAACAACCAAAAATAAACTACACCAGCTGAATTCGACAGTGCATATTGAACGTCTAATATGATTTCCGTATCATGGATTAGCATGTCAAAAACCTATTGGACATTCTGAATATCACTTATTTCACTGCGCATATATGCTTGGATGACAGGCATATGACAAAGTATAACGAATATCTCTTCTAAATGAAATGTATATTCGAATTGTCAGACATCTTTGCCTGGATATATGTAGGCCTACAATACTACATGCATTACAACAAGCAGTCAGTCAAACATGGCTGATGCCTTAATCGTCTAGATTTGACTGCCAATCTGTCAGCTCCCTCTGTCAGTGCATGAGATACAATCCATGTAGGATAAGCCTCACAATCATGACATCCCATATGTATCATCACATGCTACATACAAAATTCACTAATTTTCATTTATTTTTACTATGATCAGTTAATCATGGTAATACCATGGTATTTTTTTGACACTGAGTACCAAGTACAATGAAATATGTACAGCCCACAATAATAATTTAGCATTATTGTCATCTATAGGTTATGTTAAAGTATTACTGTGCTGCATCGGTCATTTGTAATTTTACATCACAAAATAACCATGTCGTTTATTTATTCCAATAATGCTGAAACATAATTTGATATGCCCCAATGCGTCTTATCTCTCCATGCAAACGAGGCTTTATTCACAACAAGACATTTCCTATTAAAATGAGACAACTAATAATACATATTTTAATTTCTGATGTACTACAAATGTACTCACGCCGCCTCAACCGCTCCCGGTTTAACGACCACGTCGATCTTGTATTTAGTTCCCGTCAGTAATTTGATGGTTCGGGTCTGACCGAATCTCGTCCCGTCCGATTTGAAGTAGACGGGTCCGTTATTCGGAGTGGTTTTCAGCGAAACGCCGATTTTAATCAGTTGGGGTATGTCAGCCATGATGCCAAATGATGCTGAAAGGCAGTCAGGTGCGAGAAAACAGGTCAAGATATTTCAGCCTGAACTAAATCGTTACGTCGTAACGCGTGAAAAACGCATCGCAGAAAGCACGTCCAAAGTCATGTCTGCTGTTCCTGTCCATAATCCCGAACAGTAATCCGAACAAGCGCATGTCTGTACGACCTAATGAGATCAAGAGAGAGGCGGTGGATGCCACTCCAGATTAACCCGATACAGCATTTGTGTGTTTGACTAATTGATCATTTAAATATTCTTCTGCCAAAATTAGTGACTTCCAGTACTGCAGGCTTCTTTTGCTCAACGACACCAAGTGTGACGAGTACGATTTAGCAGCGAATAGCCACTGAGAAATAGCATCAAAATACCACGGCAGGCTATCCAGCTATCCTGTTTGAATTCTGAACATGTACCATGACAATGCCATACGGTTTTGCCTTAGAGTGTGCTGTAGATGACATGGTAGACTTACATGGACAAGAATCAGAACCCTGTAGGCTAAAATATCAAAATACAAATCACAACGGCATTTGATTTAGTAATCATTTATTGCAATACAATATTTATTAGTATCATAATGCCATAGAGTTCCTGGTGAAAAAAAACAGCATATGCTGGTAGGTAAGTTTTGATGCTGGTTTAAACTGGTCCTTTGCTGGTTCATGCTGGTCCTAGACCAGCAACATGACCAGCAAAAACCAGCAAAGGACCAGCATAAACCAGCAAAGGACCAGCATAAACCAGCATCAAAACCTACCTAACCAGCATCCAGCATCAAAACATACCTACCAGCATATGCTGGTTTTTTCACCAGGGGTGGTACAGCCACCATCTGATATATCACTGTGTCATAATAGTACCACCTCAGTGTTTTTTGTCTGTCTTCAGTTTTTTGTTTTTTTCTTTGCCTGTAATAATTGGGTTCCACTTTTGCATTTGAAAGCACCGATGAGGTAATAAAATAGAAGCGGATTATCTCATATACTGAGGTACAACTCTCTCACTTCCTTTCAAAACCACGTGTGAAAAACACCTTTTATTTGTTTGATTAAAAAATTGAATAATCCAGTAAACTGGATGATGTTTTAAATTCTTAAATGAGTGTTACAACATTACTTTACTATTGTTGATAAACCGCAAATGCAGCCTAGGCCGGGTCCCTCTTCAGTTACCGCAAATATGCAATGCACCGGTCTTCTGTAACACTTCTTCAACTCTCTTCATTCAACTTCCTGTGAGAGTATAGTTTCTCTAATGTGATTAGTTTGCTGAAGTATTATTTCCCACAGAAGGTGCAAGCCTCTAAATAAGTGTTTCATTGTGTCACCAAATAGGTTCATAAAGGGTCTTCTTACCAAGAACCAGTTTTTGACAATATGGTTCTTTGCAGCTGTTAAATGTTTATTCTAACAATTCAATATGATGATAGTATGCATTGTTCACAGTCATATTAAGGCCAGGATGGACATTTGTTTTTAAAAATATGACAACAAAAAACACTATCAGCCATGGGCTTGTTATCACTAAACACAAGTGGTGTAATTTGCCCTCTGACTCGTTCACTGTGTGGGTTGAAAACACAGAGGAAACAAGTTGACCATGAACTTGCCTGTCAGGCAGTGTGCAACTTCCCTTTCATCAAAATGTGTCTATAACTGTCAACTGAGGTTACACGTCAGACACACTGAACTAAACTGTCTTACATTCACCACTCCCTGTAGACCGAGACTCGCCGCTTTACTTCATAGCTATGGAACCAACCACAATCAGAGAAGGATACTTAGTGAAAAAGGTAAGACTAGTTTTACCTTTCATTCTTCTGCGATTCTGTGGTACAGTAATAGCTTTTCTGTGATGTGCTTCAGTGTTATGGAGAATTAAGTTTAAATATGTCAGTATCACTGGTGACCTTAAAAGGAAATTTTACTGACAAGAACAATTAAAGATATTTTAAAACTCTTGATTTAAAATCAACGGACTACATAAAAAGAACGATTTCAGTGTTTATCCAGACAGGATGTTCTGGAAAGTCATGAATCTACATACAGTAGGTAAAATTTAAGATACATTTGCAACTGAAACTTCAGATTAACCCAATACAGCATTTGTGATTTTGGCTAATTGGTAAATTTACTGAGGTGTACCATTTTGCAGAGCTGGCACTGAACAATATAGGCTATTACCATAAAAGTACCATGCGAAAGTCTTGGTTTTTGAAAATGCACCATGACAATACCATGTATGACACTACTGATGTCATGTGCTGATGTTTTGTCATGTTTTTCCATGAAGTTGTGAAGTTGCTCTATTTTGGGAATAGACTTGGAAACACCCTCCTTTTCCAAACACACAATCATTGCAGCATGTAACGTACATTTAACTTTGTCTACATTTTTTTTTTTTTTTTACTGTAATAGTAATGTAACTACTTTGTGGATCAGGATCTGGCAGCTGAAAATATTTTCCACCCACTACTGTGTGTGTGAGCTAAAATACAGAACTGAAAATGACCGAAAATGAATGTCCGCACTACACTGACATTCTTTTGTGCGCTGTAATTCGCAGTGCTGATGTAATCCTTTGTATCAAGCAATATGTTTCCTTTAGCTGTGGAATAAAGTAACAAGCTATTTGTTTATAGCTCAGCACTACTACTGCATTTGTGGTCAGTATTTGTGTCAGTCATTGGAAGCTACAGCGGTGAACTGTTCTTGTTTTGCAGGGGACTGTGCTCAACTCATGGAAGGTGGTGTGGGTGGTGTTAGCAGATGATGCCATTGAGCTTTACAAGAAAAAGACAGACAACAGTCCGAAGGGAATGATCCCTCTGAAGGGTGCGACTCTGACCAGCCCGTGCCAGGATTTCACTAAAAGAACGGTGAAGGAATCACACTTCAAGTCTTTAATACCAGTGTACTGCTGACGTATCAAGAGTTTTTCATGAATATCTTTCATATGCTTTTTTCAACAGCTAGTGTTTAAGGTCAGTACAGCCAAAAACCAGGACCATTTCTTCCAAGCGACACACCTAGAGGAGAGGGAGCTTTGGGTTAAAGATATCAAGAGGGCCATCACTTGTTTACAGGGCGGCAAGAAGTTTGCCAGGAAGTCAACGCGCCGATCTATTCGATTACCAGAAAATGTTAACCTGAGGTAATACACTGTCTATTTCAGTTATCAAAATGGATCAGATTGGAAATATTTCTGATCTCACTGCTGTTTCTGCTAAAAATGGACAGTAAATAAAGACTTATAAAACTGTTAAAATATTGCCTTTGTTCTCTGTTTTTAGTGAGCTGTATATTTTAATGAAAGACCAAGACAAAGGGGTTAAAGAGCTGAAGGTAGAGAAGGATAAAAGGCTGTTCAATCACTGTTTCACAGGTAAAATATTTACTCCAGCTCCAGTGGTAAAATGAAGGACTAGACCAAACCTGTCTTACTACTACAGCTACTACTATAAATGAGAACGATGATCACCAAGGTGTTTTCTCTAGAGGAACATCTCTATTTAATCTCTTTAATCATCCTGTGAGGTTTGTTGACCTTTAAACGTCTTCTCTTGGATCTGCTGGCAGGAAACACAGTGATCGACTGGTTGATTTCTGAGGGGAAGTCCAGAAACAGATCCGAGGGACTGATGCTGGCCACCGGACTGCTGAACGAGGGATTCCTGCTGCCTGCCGGAGACGTGTCCAAAGACGGGGCAGAAAAAGGAGCAGAGTGTGTTTTTCTGGACCAAATCGACGCTCTTTATTACTTTGTGAGTTAACAAATCACAAGGCACAGTTAATTATTGGCTCTGTTCCATAAGGCAATTTAATGACATGTTGGATATTCTCTACAAAGATATTTGTGTCAGTATTCATCAGTTATAAAACAAATTTGATTCTGTTATAAAGCAGAAGACAATACCATTATTATTTAGCTCAGTTCATTTCGAGTTTTTTTCTCATTTAGTGCTGTCAAATTGATGATATTACTGAATTAAATAGGGTTCATATAAGGTGCTTGAAAGTCTTGAATTTGACTTTTGGAAATTTAAGTCCTGGAAAACCCTTTAAGATAGCAATATTTCTGAAGAGGGGCTTGAATTATTGAAAGACAATGTATGTATGTAATAAGTGGTTAATTTAGTCAATAAGCACATACAATTTCACGCAAAATTCATACAAATTAAAAAAAAAACTCACATTTTTCGCTTATTTCAGTTAATGTCAGAAAACAATCAAGCTAAACAAGTATGCAAAGAGGGAAAAAAATGATTGATTCAAGAAAACGATTGATTCAAACTTGTGACTTCGATCATTCATTTCAAGCGATTCACTAGCAAAACCCAGATTAAAATAAAAGAGCCATTCATTTTCGAATTTTGACATGGCTTGAAACAGTTTTAAAGAGCATGTAGTGATGGGTGAAACAGAGCTTTTTTGGAACTCCAAATTGGATTGTGATCGCGAATCATTTGTTTCAGATTGGGACTACAAATTGCGAATCATTTGATTTACACTGAAATATTGCGAATCATTTGATTTACACTGAAATATTGCGAATCATTTGATTCAGGTGGGGATTTTGGAGCGTGTATCGTGAATCATACGATTTAATTTGGAACGGGTTTGTGAATTATTTAGCGAACTGAATGATTCAAATCAAATGATTCTCGTTATGCAATCAAATTCAGATCAGGACTTCGGAGCGGGTTCACGAATCTTTTGCTTTAGATCAGAACTTCGTAGCACGGATCGCAAATCATTTGATTCAGATCAGGATTTCTGAGTGATTTCGCAATTATTTCGCAAAATTATTTTTATTCGTAAACAGTAGAAAACAGCAAGCCATTAATACAGTATAGTTATAAAAACCACTAAAAAAGAAAAAAAAGAAAGTATACACAAATACAAAATTGAAAAAAATAACAGTGGTTTTACTATAGTAAAAGTGTAGTTTACTTTGTAATACTTTAGTAATAATACTTCACATGTGCTTTATTTTTGCCGTTTTTTTATAAGTTCTCCCTTTTTTTATTTGAAATGGAAGACATTGCTTGATAAGTGAGATATCTGACTGAAGTCTTTGAAAGGAAAAAAAAGAAAAAGTATTGCTTGAAAAGTCTTTGAAAGTGCTGGAATTTCATTTTACAGTATCTGTACGAACCCTGTTTAAACCCCAGCTAAGCAAGCTAAATGCGAAGTGGCAAAGAAACCCAAGCCACGCTCAGTCAATGGACTATTTCTCCTCTGGCCAAATGAATGAACACAGATTTGTGGACTGGTATTATTCAAACATGTTGCATCCAGCTACTTGAAGATCGGGATACGATACATAGTGAGCTGCCTGCATAGGCAGTATTTTAGGACATTCCTTGTGACACGACGGTCTGTTTTAAAAGGTCCTATCCCTTGCAGAAACAAAATATAAACTTAAGGTATATTGTAAATATAAAATAATTAATTCAAATGTAATCAAAATAGATTTTTTTTTTTAGCAATATGTTAAAGTGAAACCGAGCATTCAAAATCAATGGGCTTTATATAGAGCTGTACTATATTTTCCACTTGCTACAAATGTAGGCGACATGGGACGACACGTATAGGGCGTGTGCCGGAACAAATGGCATTTCTGTGAAGCGAGAGCTGTTGTTGAAGTTGTGCATGTGTGTTGATCTGCAGGCAGACAGTGGTTTCTTTTGTGAGGGTTACTCCAGTGATGAGGACGTGGTCGTGAAGGAGGAGTTCAGAGGGGCCATAGTTAAACAGGGCTGTTTGCTCAAACAGGTAAGTGGTAAACACTAATGCTCTTGCAATGCTGGTTGGTGGTTTCATGTGTGAATGTGTGATTTGACAAGTGAGTCCTACAAAACCTGTGATATCCAGCATATGATTCAACCTCAAATGAAAAAAGTTTAACAAGCGTTTATTTGCATATACGATATCAGATGTTCTCCGATTTTTCTTCATCATTTCTTTTTCCTACACAGGGTCACCGGCGAAAGAATTGGAAAGTCAGAAAGTTTATCTTGAGAGATGATCCTGCTTATATCCACTACTATGATCCTACCAAAGTAAGCGTGTTCCTGTCATCTCTAAAGATCAGTTTGTTTTTCATGTATTGTTAAAATGCAGTTTTGGATCGTCTGTGTGTCTCTGTAAGGGTGAGGATGATCCTCTCGGCTCCATTCACCTGCGTGGCTCAGTTGTGACTGCGGTGGAATACGTGCCTGATGGTATGACGATTGATCCATCTAAACAATACAGAAAAACACATTTCACCATCCACTGCTTTATAAATATGCCGTTCTATAAATCCTAATGAGGCTAATAAATATTGCAAAACCCATCACAAAATATGCTTCACTTCAAAAATAAAGAGAAAGATTTTCAGCAAGATTTGAAAGAGGAGCAGCAAAAAACAGAACATCTCAAAATGGTGGCTACTGTAATGGCTAGTCTAGATGTAAGAGACTAATTTTGATCAGCATGAGAAGTGTAATCAGATCAACTATGAAGTTTGTTTTTAGGATAAAGTGTTCAGAAGTTATAACAACAAGAAAATAAAGCACTATGCCCTGTGAAGCCATGGTTTACAGTGAATTTATAACAGCTAAGGAGGTATCGTTAGGCATGATGCAAAGCAGAGTGGCTAAAACCCCCTTAGCTGTTATAAATTCACTGTAAACCACGGCTTCACAGGGCTTCAAAGTGTAATGATACAAATAAAAACATCATTCTTCCGCCAAACAATGTAGTTCCTCAGAAACAGTTGTGGTTGAAACAAAATGGTTGCCAAGCAACACACAAATGTAAACAAAGGTGTATGTTTGAAGGGTAATGTACAACAGCTTCGAATGCAGCTCAACCAATCAGAATCAAGGACCGGAACTATCTGTTTTATAGTCGTTTTTCCTGAATGCGGAAATCAGCCTGACTTTTAACCTGAAGAATGCTTTGCATTTCCAGTGTCCAGTGTTTCTAGTCAAACTAGCGTATATTCGGAGTTGATAATCTAATGTATGTTTTTAAAAAGCACATGGGGCATGTAGATGACAAGAAGCTGCCGACTTTATCTACATTAAAAACAGATGGGCGCTATTTGAATGGGTTCCTATGGAGACCGAACAGAAGAGCATCCAATCAGAAGTTAGAATTCGTAATGGCATCGCTCAGGAAAAAGGTCTATTAGTGAATTTTTGAACTGATGGCGCTATGGAGTATGTCGTAGAGACCCAACAGTTTGTCTGATAGCTATTCAGGACCAGTTCTTCCAGTGTACCAGATTTCATCCTTTTCCTATGTACGGCTGACAGGGCTTCCATAGACTCCCATTCATATAATAATAAAAAAAAAACAATAATTACAATAGGGGCTAGCACCTTGAACCCCTAACAATAAAGATATTTAAATGGCAAAGCATTTATACAATATGAAATGTATTTTATTAAAGTTTCCCTCTCTTATAAACTCCTGCAGCCAAGAGACACGAGGTGGATGGGAATCTCTTTGAGATCATCACGTCTGACGAGATACACTATTACCTGCAGGCAGCGACAACGGACGAGCGCAAGGACTGGATCAAAGCCATACAGAGTGTCGCAAAGTCTGGAAAATAACTGTATTAGATCTGTCCTGCGGTCTGAAGAACAACAAACTCACTTGGTAAAGACATGCAGAGTTAAGAGTGAGGATCTGTCTGAAGTTTCGTCTACACACCAAATATGTCTCCTCTTCAGCATTTTCTAAAAATAAAAATTCCAGTTGGTTGTTTCACCTTCCGCATTTGCACAAAACAAGAGGCTTTTTAACTACCATGTGACACAATTTCTCGTGTTAAAAAAAACAAAAATAACTCACACTAAGGTAGAGACAGGATGTGGGCAAATGTGTTGTTTCACCAGAAACTGATAGTGAATGGCACTGGTCTGCCCGTCCAGAAGTGTCAGCACAGTGAAGAGCGTGTCAAGGGAATCTTCAATGTCCAGCATTTTCCTGTTTTCATTTCAAGTTGTACCACTTCCTGTTTCTCATCTTAAGTGGGTCTAGATATAGAGCTGTAACAGTCTGATGGTGAGGTGGTATAACGCAAAACTGTCACAAAATATCACAGCTCTACTCTGCTCACTATGCGGATATAGTAATCATCTATCACTGTCAATACATATCATTTTAAAGACAATGGAACTTGGGGCAACAATAAAAATGAAATAACACTTTGAAGTGTTTATGTATGTTAAAGGTGCAAATTAGTGTACTTGAAACACTTTCTTGGTTTATTTATTAATGGAAAGTTTTTTCCCCCTGATTTCTGGGATATTTGTTGTACTTTTAAATGTTTTTTTATGGTTTGGTGTTACTGTTTAGAGAGGGGGTGATTCTTTGTTTATTTGTTGGTCTTGAAAAGCTGGTAAGAAATTTCATCTGCTATAGAAACATGTAAAGTTTATATAATGTGCATTTCCGGACTTTACAGCTGCTGTAAATTTTCTGAGGCAGCAGATGGAGCTGTTGTCAATACTCTGAGGATACTTGTATTTTTTTTTTCCCTTACACTATTGGGATAGCAGAGCTTCAGAGGTTTCATTTTGACACCTGCTTTTCCCTTTTCATGTCACCAAACAACACTACGCTATTAGCGTCACTACAGAGGCAGCAGCTAATGAGCACTGATGTTAATGAAATGATTAGTAACACATTTCAACATTTTAAGCACCCAATTTTGTGACTTTGTCAAATTTTAAACACCAAACTTGGTAACTTATTAACATTTTAAGCACCAAACCTGGTCACTTTTTATGACATGCGCAAAGATAACAACACACTACTTGGGAAAGAAAAGAACTGTTTGCATGGAAAACAAACAAACAAACAAAAACTATAGACTTATTTTTGCATAGCATGTACAAAATAGTACACAGCTCAGATATTAACTAAATAATTCATGCCAGTGCTTTAACAAAATACAAGTTTCCATTTCCACTGTAAATCCTTCTGAAATGCTGGACCAATAGACTTTCATTGTAACTTTGATACTGTAAATGTGAGTTTAGTTTAACTGCGGATGCTGTCAGTCTTGTTTTGAACACTGAGAAAAGACTGTGTTTTTTAAAACTGCTTTTCAGTATCTCTGAAAGGCTGAGCTCATGGTGACTCATATGATTCTGATATGAGGCTGTTTTCAATATGCTCATCTTTGACTAACTCTGTCACACTGACGCCGCTTTAACACCTTTCACTCACAGCATACCGAGTGCTGCTGTTTAACAAAGGTCAAGTGTGAGCGCTAACAGTTTTCTG
>JAHKKF010532007.1:58299-72514 GCA_019740295.1 Labeo calbasu
CGCGTAATCCGCAGCGGTTCTCCTGCCCTGCCGTAACGCCACAATTTGCTCCCCGGCCTCCCCGCTCTCGGTGCTGGGCTGAAAGACCTCCTTGAAACGCTGTAGAAAGGCAGAGAATGAGGGGAAAGTGGGACGGTCCAGGTGCCAGACAGCGGTAGCCCAATCCAGTGCTCTCCCGGAGAGGAGTGAACAGACGAACGCAATCTTGCTTTCATCATTAGGATACAGATGCGGTTGTTGAGTGACGAAGAGTGAGCATTGAAGCAAGAATCCCTTACACTTGGAAGCGGTGCCGTCGAACTTCTCCGGGAAAGCGAGGCGCAGGCTGGCGGCAGCGGGTTGAGCTCCCGGGGGAGAAGTAGTCACGGGAGCTGGAGTAATCGGAGATGTCATCTGTAAGCCCTGTAACGCCCTCACCAACTGCCCGGTGAGGTCGGTGAGGCGGTCCAGTTGTTGCTGATGGCTTAACAACGTCGAAGCTTGAGCTGACAATTCCGATGTGAGCTGAAGTACAGCCGCGGTGGTCTGGGCCGATAACTCCGGTGGGGCCTGGTGTGCAGTCGCTGGATCCGCAGGTGGCGAAGTTTTCTGTAACAGTGACTGATCCAGAGACGTGGGATCCACATGCGACATGTTTATTAAGAGAGTAGTCAGGCAGGTGAGGGTCAACAGCGGCAGACAGGTACAGAGCAGATAATCCAAAGAATAAATGTTAGTCCAGGCAAAAGGTATCAAGGCAGGCAGCAGAGAATCAAACACGGGGAATAAACTGTCCAATCGGCAACAGGAAAGCAATACAAAGAGAAACGCTCAGGATTGAAAGTCACACTAACAAAACTTTGCAGGGAACCCGCCGAAATGACGGTCTATAAAATGGCCGAAAGGGGGAAGTGAACCGGGCGACCCGGAACCGGAAGGGGAGTCCCAGGCACGAGGTTGTGGGAAATGGAGTGCGTTAAAAGTCCGGAGAGGGTTCCCGCTGGCGGCGGTTAGAGGGAGCCACAGAGACCGCGTTCGTGACAGTCAGCAACAGCAAACAGAAACATCAAAGGTAATCCAAAGGGTAGTCCGAAAAACGAGCAGAGGTCAGGACAGGCAGCGATCAATCACAAAAAGCAGATAACAGTCCAAGGTCGAAGTAAAAAGGCAGGGCAAGAAAACTAGGAACAAGGGAAAAACACAGGCTAACAATGAGCACGCTACAGGCTAAACAACAATCAGCAAACTTGGAGAGTGAGTGAGCAACTTACAAGACAGGGAGGACTCATGGCAACACAAGCCAATGAGAAGCAGACACATGCAAACAAGGAACCAATCAGGACACGATACGACACATGCAACTGAGGAACCAATCAGAATATAACACACAGACAAGGGGGACACATGACCAGATCACATGAGGGGCAAAGAACACATGGGAAATGGAGTCCAGAAAATGATAGCAAGAGACCGGGCTGGAGTGCCCTCTAATGGAGTTCATGGGCACTCCAGCTGGTGATCGTAACAATCTCCAACTTGGCACTTGCCTAGAAGTTTCTAAAAATGCCTAGTAAAACCATGATTAGCTGGTTAAGGTGTGTTAATGTTACAAGATAGACACAGTAAAGGATTAATTTACTTTTAGAATAAAAAATTCCTGATAAGTTACTCATGCCCATGTCATCAAAGATGTCTCTTTTCTTCAGTCAAAAAAAAAAAAAAAAAAAGGTTTTGAGGAAAAACATTTCAGGATGTTTCTCCATGTAGTGGACTTCAGTGGTGACCAACAGTTTGAAGGTCCAAATTGCAGTTTTAATGCAGCTTCAAGGATTTTACACAGTCCCAGCTGAGAAATAAGGGTCTTATCAAAAAGCAAAAATATCTTAGCAAAAAAAAGTCCTGCTGAGGTGAAATGATCATGCTCCTTTTCCACAGGGAGAGAGAGAATCCATCTGAGCATGTGCAGATTAAGTGTCATCACTCTAGCTTGTTTCTGATTGGAGGAATTGTGTGTGTTAGTTAGTGTGTTAGTTAGTTGTTAAGATTGTGCCTGGTCTGCCCACTTCAGCATGAGCTCAGCAGGTAATGTTTCCAAGCAGCTCGCTGTGTTAAACTTCCCTTCCTACAGGCTCCACTGCTATCTGTCACATGAGTCACCTCACCTACCAGAAACAAAAAAAAATCCTGGTAATTTACTCACAATCAGGCCATCCAAGATGTTCAATTTTCTATATTTGAACAGTAAAGGTTATTTTTTTTAGCTGAAACCATGGTCCTTGGCGATTCATAAACTGCAAATCAGCGTCCGCCTGTATAATGGATATCAGGGAACACAAAATTAATACCTGCAGCTCATGACGATATATTGAGGTATTATGAAGCTAAATGATCAGTCTGTACAAGAAACTGAACATTACTTGCATTGTTCAAAACATGATATGAAAGTATCAGAGAACTCTCATGTTACCTTGCATTTTGATCTCATGAATGGAATATAATCTATCTTAAATGTAAATCTAAAATTTAATTTCATTTTATCATTTCATTATTTATTTATAAAGCACATTTAAAAACAACACAAGGTTTGACCAAAGTGCTGTACAGATCAGGAAGCTCAAATAAAAACAAAATCTATAACAATCTATAAAACAACATACATAAAATTAGAATAATACATTAACAATCCACACTAAGAAGAACCACTCCTTATATTGTAGTCGATATTAATAACTTAAGTCCCAATATCTAGCAACGTTTGTCAAACGTAGACGAAGGTTGTCGGCCATGTCTCAATCACCAAAAAACAAAAAATACTGAACAAAGTCCATAATAGAAAGAGCGATCTATTATGCCATCTTGAAAATCTTTTTAGGGTCACAAGGATATTGGAGCCCATCCAGCATCTCAGGTCAAATTACTATGGAGGTCAATGGGAAACAGAAACTGTCTGGTTACCAACATTTTTAAGAGTATTTTCTTTTGTGTTTAGCAGAAGAAAGAAAATCATACACGATTGGAAAAACATGTGTCATGGTCAAGGGAACAGGAACAAACAGAAACAGCAGGGAAAACACACGCCAACATAACGTTAAGAATGGACGAGAACCAAGCAACAGAATCAAACTTATAAAGGGATGCTACTGATGCCAAGACAGGTGAGAGTAATTAACCGATAAAGACATAACAAGAAACGGAACAGGAAAGACCAAATAAGGACACAGGAGGGCGAAACCAACAAAACAGTCCACAGGGGTGTGACATTACTCCCCCCTCCCGGAAGGTTCGACTCGCTCCGTAACATATACACCGGTGAGGGGGGGGTGGGCTCCCTGGAGGCTCGTACAGAGCAGATACAGGACGGAGAGGAGGAAGGCCTCCAGGGCGGATCAGGGAGCTCAGGAAGCTATGGCGGTTCAGGGAGCTCGAGGAGCCACGGCGGAGCATACAGTCCAGGAAGCCATGGCGAGTCAGGGAGCTCAGGGAGCCATAGCGGATCAGGGAGCTCGTGGAGCCATGGTGGAGTATACAGTCCGGGAGGCCATGGCGGATCAGGGAGCTCAGGGAGCCATGGCAGATCAGGGAGCTCAGGGAGCCATTGCCGAGTATACAGTCCATGACTGGAGGCCATGACGGAGCAGACATTTTCTTGGGGGAAATTAGGGTACTGCCAGCCCGGGAGAGTACAGGAGGACCGGGCTCTGGAGGCGCTGGCTCAGGAGGGTGCACTGGAGGACACTCTAGAGGGCGCTCTGGAGGCGCTGGCACTGGAGGGCGCTCTGGAAGCGCCGGCTCAAGGGGGTGCTCTGGAAGCGCGGGCTCCGGGGGGCGCTCTGGACTTGAGCGCGGGGCGGCGGCCGGAGTCCTTGCTTCCGGGCTGAGGAAGCGGATGGAGCCTTGGATGACGTGGGGTCGCTTGGGGTGGGGTAGGCGGTCCGAGCCGTTGGTGCGGTATGTGGGGATTCCCGGCGAGATGTGAGCCGACACAACGCGGCGTGTTCCAGAGTGGGCGGGCGACGAGACATATAATCTTCCCTTATTTCTTCGACTTCGAGTTTAGAACCATTTAAATAAAGGATAAGATTAATCAGTTTGATCAGGGGATACTCACACACGGGAAGATCTCAACGGATAGTCTCGTCGTCCAGACCTAGCTGAAAACACGCACCCAGAGCAGCGTTGTGCCAGCTTAGCTGGTTAGCAAGCTCGAGGAATTCCTCCACATACTGCTCCAACATCTGACTGCCTTGCCGCAAACTACACAGTGCTTCCTCAGCCGTCATTTTGTTTTGGTCCGTTCTTCTGTCAGGGTCGTGTGCAGGAAGGAGCCGTAAGGATGAGGAAATAATACAAACGTGCTTTAATAACGAGAAACAAGGAACAGAATCGAACTTATAAAGGGGTGCTAATGATGCCAGGTGAGAGTAATTAACCAATAAAGACAAAACAAGAAATGGAACAGGAAAGACCAAATAAGGGCACAGGAGGGTGAAACCAACAAAACAGTCCATGGGGTGTGACAACATGAGGATGACTAAATTATTATAAAACTTTATGAAAAATTCTACAACTTATTTGGAATGAAAAATCCCTTGAAATAAATTCACTGTATGCCTCTTGATAAATTCACTGTATGCCTTTAAAGTCACTACTACACAGTTAGGATGATTAAACACACACCCTAAAATTGTACATATGTTGTTTAGATACTACAGTCTGTGTGTTTATGCATTTATTGTGCATTTACGTATATTTAAAGAGATATTATAGGTTATCGTGAACTGACATAGGTTCATGTTTTTGTTGTTGTTTACCCCAGTCCATCTCTGACACACCCACCCACAAAAGTGAAGCCAATAGTTTAACACTGCTCTGCTTCTCACCTCTCCAATCCTTCTCAACCAAACAAACCAATATGCTATTTCTTCATCCATAACTATTTCACCATTCCTTATACCACAGGCAATTACATTTAGCAATGAATAATAACTTGTAATTATTGTCTATTAAATTACGATACTGCAGGTTGACTCTTGCCATCACAATTAGGGTTTTTATTGACTGTTACAATGGGCGTGAATTGTACATAATGGGCAGGTGCTGTCATGCAATTAAAACACTCAATCCAGAACACTTAACACTGGTATTTGTTACACTGTTTTGATTGAAAAGGTAAAGAGATCTAGTGATTGGTAAAATAGTTTTGCGTGAATAGTAGGTGGTGTGTGTGTGTGGTGCAGTGTGTTTACCATAGGGGGCTGTCAGCCCTCTGCCGAGTGACAGGCTTACTTACCTGATGGAATTTTTCAGCTTCCTTTATACTGCCCCCTTAGAAAGGCATACTAATTGCCACCCCTGCTATTCTGACAAACTTAAAAACATAAATACAGAAGCTCACCAGCAGTCACATTTACTTTCTTTTATTTTATTTTTTATGTTTTTATTTGCAGTTAGAAAGCATTTTAATCCAGAGACTATTAATAATCTTGTCATAGTTACAGTAGATGCAATCATGGTAAATGGTGTGATAAGTTAAACGGTAACATTTATTTAGAATTTTAATTAGGTATGATCGTTAGGCAAGCACTGATGTATTGCTTTCCTTATAAATCTTTAATCCACAATATCTTCTGTTTGTTGTGTATCTTTGTTCTTGTCTGTCACTAACACTTACACGCTACAACTACATATTGTTATCTTTCAGAAATGTAGTGGACTAGTCAGCAAGGTTTTCTTTATGTAAATATTTTAAATTGTGGTATAAATGCAATATAAACATAATTTGATTTATTTTAAAGAAAAATAAGAGAACGAAAAAAACTGTCCATTTCTTTCAGCATTGCCTTCAGCAGAGCACAAGACTACAGTCCATGTGATTTTTTTCAGTATCTTGCCTAATGTTGCCCTTGTCTAAAGCTGGAACATTCATAACTGAATGCACATGTATACTTGTCAGTCATTTACTATGTCATCTTAGTGAAGCAACCTGACCATCATGTGCAGTCAAGCTCAATATGGCTACACTGCCCCAAGACATTTCTATAGAGCTCTGCTATGAGGATGAGGATGTTTTATACTTGTCAGATGTTTGTATTGAACACATTATGTTTGGCTGCAATAGGCTTTGACTGTTTAGTGCTGCTTTACAATATACTGAAGATTGAAGAGACCTTTTATTGAAAAATACCTTTTTAAAGAATATTGGTTTACGTATGCCTTATACATTTTTGAGCACTTGAGCTTAACTTGTATATATTTAAAAGGCTGTTGTGTTGTCCTTGATTTATTGCAATTTTGATGTGTTGATGTGTGATGTTTAGTTTTATTTTGATTTTAGAAAATGCTATCCTCACAAATTAACAGTACATAGGCATTCTACTTTCACTAATATAGGGTCAAAGATGCACTAGTCCCCACCTTAAGACCTTTTACGTTGTATGTTGCTCTACATTGTATTAATAACTTGTAACAGGGTAATGTTGGCTGTAAGGTATTTGCACTTTTATTTAAGTATGATTTTTTTAGGTACTCTTTACATGGCTGAAAGTAACATGCAGCATTACTGACACAGAGTGTTTGATAAATTGCTGTCCTTCTTCTGATACAAGTTCAATACCCTCTCAGTACTACACAGGGGTGTAAAAAGTACTCAAAAATTATACTCAAGTAAAAGTACAGATAAACAGTGGAATTTTTACTTAATTAAAAGTATGAGTATGTATATTGCATCTGTGCCTCTCACTCTGCAAACAGTGAAACAGCATTGGCAACGAGTTTGTGTGCTCCTACTGTAAATGTTTCTGTGTGCACAGTGCAATCTCCAATCTGTGTGCACGATTTACTAATTCGTTCCCTGGTTTTAAGTAAATTGTGAACTCAATTTAATAATTAGTTTCCTCATTTTTAAGTAAATTATGCACACAAAATAACAATTTGTCCCCTAATTTTAAGTAGGCTAAATCGTGTGTACAAAGTAATTCTTCATGCCCTCGTTTTAAGTAAATCACGCACACACACACAAACAAAAACTACTTCTTGTCTGCATTCTCACTATCTGTCTGTAACTTATTCCCAACTCAAAATAAAACCCAATTAAAATGTTTATGTCCATAACATAACATCTGCACACAATTTACTGAATTAGTAAATCGTGCGCACAATTTAGTAAACCAAGGGAACAAATTTTCCAGTAGGTCAGACTCCAGAATTGCATTGCTGCACAGAAAACTGGGCTTTCGAGTTCTAATGGCTCTAAAAGTTGTGGTGTGGACAAGAAAGGGTCTGAGATCACTTCAGTGCTGAAGAGGACCAAAAAAAGAACCATGTTTTCTTTTGAGTCCTCTATACTGTTAACACCATAAGGACTGAGATCACTTTCAGCTGGTTCACTTTAAGTGAACTGGGTTTGGTTCTTTTAAAATAAACTAGATGTGAAAACACCCATATACTGCAAAGGATACATCTATAACCCTATTCAGACGGGACTAGTTTTCTAAACTACGTTTGAGTTTCGATTCTTATCACACGACGTCTGTGATTTTCATGTATCAATTCAAACGGGACTAACATATTCATGTTTATTACAGAAGTGTGAGGGACTGCTTTGTACATCGGGGCATTGCAGAGATCACGCACTCTGTATGTGTGCATTGCGTATAGACATTCGGATCGATTACCATTAGAATAAAGGCACAGTTTTGCTACAAATACCATGGTTAATTTGTGGTTACTATACTTTAGTTTAACTTTTTTTTTTTTTTAGTAGAAAAAACATAATTTTCGTAAAGGTACATTTGTGAACATTATATAATTGAGTGCAGAAATGGGTGGGTAATCTTACCTGACGCTGATATTACAGTAGCCAGTTCTAACAGTTTACGTGATCTGGCTGTTGATTTTATTGTTGTCTTTGCCTGGAGACAAACATAATAAAAATGCATGTGGTAGTAAGGGCTGCTTCACGTTGGTAGTTCACGTTGGTAGTTCACGTTGGCCAAAACACACAAAGAAATGTGCTGTAAAAAAAAAAAATTTTGCCTGCAATCACAGACATCAGGATTAGTTTTCTCACTGAGTTTGCCAAAAAACAGACTGAAATTTGCTCTGGAATTATTACAGAGGATTTGTGAGAAAAACACAGACGTTGCAGATTCAGACAGCAATAAAGTCCCAAAGTATGTCTGTGAAACACAAATTTCTCTATCGACCTAGTACCATCCAAATAGGGCTTGTGTTGCCTTAAAAAAAAAATCAATCATATCCCTGCGTCCCAGTGGTCATACTATCCATCCTAAATAGTATGTGACGTGTGGCACACCTGACGTCAATGAAGCCTCATCATCGCTGCTGTTGAAATGCCTAGCGCGCCTCTCCTCAAGAGACTGGTCTCTACCCCGTGCATGCACCCTTACCTGGACCCTTCCCTTTCGAACACTGCTGGGGAATCTCCAGAACGACGAGGACACCAGAACCCCTGTTTATTTTGGACTCTTTATTCCCCCTTTTAAGACACTTTTGTTTATTTTATGTTCAATAAAAGCCTCTCCGAGGCCTGATGTCACGCTCACTGTGTCTGTCGTTTGCTCCTCCCGCCACACCATCATTATGCAAAAATATGAGCAGAGTTCTCTGCATAGACCCACGGCTGGCAGATCAACATGCTACTTCTTCTCTGTCTCGATATGGTAGGAAGTGAAATGAAATGTGGAGGATGTTAACTGTGACAAGATGATTGACAGGCTAGTTTACAATGACGGGTGCGTAATTATGAGACGGAACGGTCCGTTAAAGACTCGATTGTATGATGTGATAGTATGTCCCAAAGTTTGCCTACTCTTCAAGTACACACTCAAAAGTATGTACTTTTTATTCACCAAAAGAGTACATACTTTAAGGATGCAGTATAAGTAGACACACTGGGATGCAGCAATGAAGGTATCTCAGTAGACAGAATGTGACACAATCATTGGATTGAGTCATGCCTTGTTGCCATCCGACCCATGTAAGCATGGATGAAGGCAGTGTTTTCAGCTTTGGGACACACCTCTATTGTATTAGTGATAGCATAACTGAGAATAGGTGATGCTGATGATTAAATCATGAAGTTCAATGTGTGACTGAGGATGATGGAGGTGACAGGAATAAAATTAGTGGTCAAAACATTTGTATACAAATGTCTGTCTATGTGAACTTTTCTTAGAAAATTTGGGTCTCTCTGAAACATTAATTACCAAGTAAGGTAGACATTATCACTTTTAAGGCCCTTTCATGTATTAGTCATGCCTGTTTGGGTTTTGAAGCTGTTGCCTCGTGCTTTATTGATGAGGCCCTGCTCAGTTCTTATCAATTAGTAATTGGAGCGCTGCTTTTAAATAATGCATTTATTAGCCCTTGTGATGTATTTAATGGCTGCCCCCTCACCACGTAAATACGTTTAACAGAGCTTAACAAGGCTTTTATGGGCTGTCAAAGTAAGCGCAATAGCACTTGTAATTCTGTTGTATTCCCACAATTAGCCCTTGTTTACATTCCACCTTCATGCAAAACCAACATTGTTTAAATCACAACAAATTGTTGTTGATGTCATTTGGAGCTGGAGTGTTCACTCACATTTGTTATCTGCGAGGAAGGATGTTTGATTAGTGCTGTAAAAGGTGAAGCTTACTATATGATTGTAATGAAGGGTCAGGGACATGAGGATCCATTTGCAGCTTTATTAAAATTGTATCGTAGTCAGACAGGCAATGGTCAACAACAACATGGGTAACAGCGAAGGCAATCCAGAGAATAATCCGTAAATGAGCGTGAGGTCGGGGCAGGCGGCAGACAGAGAAACAATAGTCCAATAAACAAAGCAGATAGATCCAAAGGCAGGCAGCAGGCAATCGGTAATCGTAACAGTCCAGGTCAAACACAGATAATCAAACACAGGGAAAACCGCTCAGAAATGTAGCAGGGCTAACAAGGCTTCGCAGAGAGCTAGCGTCTGTGGGCGGCTTATAAAGGGGGGGTAATGAGCAGCACCTCAAGGTAATCAGGCCTAGGTACGGGGTATATAGGAAATGGAGTCCGAAAAGGTTAATACTCAGGAGAGGGTGCCCTCCGGTGGCGATCGGAGGGAGCCACGGAGGCCTGATTCGTGACAATGATAAATCAAATGGTTTTATTATAGAAAATTTATTTATAAACAGTATAATATAACCAGGGGCCTGTTGCATGAATCCGGTTTCAGTTTTTACCCAGGTAAGTTCATGTTTAGTTTGAGCAAACTGAGTTTTTGGACTAAAGAAGGTGAGTGGGTAATGAGCAGGTTTTGTCGCTATGGTAACTTACGCTACGCAGCTACCTTGCTCCGGAGCAGGTTTTATTCTGGGTTAGAGAAAAACCAAACTGAACCAATCAGTTGTAAGCAAAGTGACATTTGCAATAAAGTCACTTCCCCATATCTCTCGCTCCAAATTAAAGCAACTTGCAGTAAAAGATTTTTTGAAGCAAAATTGATTCAATATACACAACTTTTAAAATAACTAAATATTATTATAGATGTGAGAATGTGGATTTTGTTAGGGCAGTATGTCATATTTCAAGGCCTTAAGTCTCTTTAACGCATACTTTGTAGCCCCTTTTCACACTGCGCATTGATTGTGGAAAACTGTCTTCTGTGTGAACACAAACATGTCACAGGATTGATTCCGGGAACAATCCCGGGTTTGGGAACCTAGTAACATTGCCGGTATCAGCTGTGTGAACAAAAGCCAGAAACAATGCCGTAAGGGATGTTTCATTGTGATGATGTAGTTATCGTGCGACTCTTTGAGCAGGTGTTTTAAATGCAGAAGTTCACTTAAAAAAAAAATAACAATAATAATTGGGGGGGCCCAAAAACCAGTCAGTATCTGGTGTGACCACCGTTTGCCTCACACGCAGTGCAACACATTTCCTTCGCATTGAGTTGATCAGGTTGTTGAATGTGGCCTGTGGAATGTTGGTCCACTCCTCTTCAATGGCTGTGCGAAGTTGCTGGATATTGGCAGGAACTGAAACACACTGACATATACGCCGATCCAGAGCATCCCAAACATGCTCAATGGGTGACATGTCCAGTGAGTATGCTGGCCATGCAAGAACTGGGATGTTTTCAGCTTCAAGTAAATGCGTACAGATCCTAGCAAAATGGGGCCATGCACTATCATGCTGCCAAAAATGGGCCTCAGGATCTCGTCACGGCATCTCTGTGCATTCAAAATGCCATCAACAATATGCACCTGTGTTCGTTGTCCATAACATACGCCTGCCCATACCGTAACCCCACCACCACCATGGGCCACTCGATGCACAACATTGACATCAGCAAACCGCTCACCCACACAATGCCATACACGCTGTCTATCATCTGCCCTGTACAGTGAAAACTGTGATTCATCCGTGAAGAGAACACCTCTCCAAAGTGCCAGATGCTCACGAATGTGAGCATTTGCCCACACAAGTCGGTTACAACCACGAACTGCAGTCAGGTTGAGACCCTGATGAGGACGATGAGCATGTAGATGAGCTTCAGATGGTTTCTGACAGTTTGTGCAGAAATTCTTTGGTTATGCAAACCGATTGTTGCAGCAGTTGTCCGGGTGGCTGGTTTCAGACGATTTTGGAGGTGAAGATGCTGGATGTGGAGGTCCTGGGCTGGTGTGGTTAACCGTGGTGTGCAGTTGTGAGGCCGGTTGGATATACTGCCAAATTCTCTGAAACGCCTTTGGAGACGGCTTATGGTAGAGAAATGAACATTCAATTCATGGGCAACAGCTCTGGAGGACATTCCTGCAGTCAACATGCCAAATGACTCTATGCACAAACGCTGCTGACGTATTTTCGGTAAAATCTCGGTCAGCCTATTTACTTCCGCATAGCGCATTCTATATCGAAGTATACTAGTGGCAAAACTTTTTCATAGAATTAATTTGACAGCGATTTATAATTTAAGTATTACATATAGTATTATATAGTTATACATTATAGTAATTACCAGAATGGCCCATTAGTGAAAGCTTGGGCAAAGGATTAAAGACAATATAACATTTGTTGGAGATTGATGATTTTAGATTTATTTTTGTAATAAATAATATAAACATGTATATAAATTATTTTATACAATGTTGCCTGCACTGCAGGAATGTAAACTTTTAAATATAATAAACATTAAACAGTTTCAATACAGTACTGTAAACATGTAAATATAAATAACTTTGAACTTTTGCACTGCAGTAATGTAAACGTAAATATAACTGAACATTTATAATGGAGAAATGTAAATATGTAAAAATAAATAACTTTAAACATTTGTACTGCAGTAATGTAAACGTAAATATATATATATATATATATATATATATATATATATATATATATATATAAATTTAAATATTTGCACTGCAGTAATGTAAACATGTAAATATGACTGAACATTTCTAATGCAGAAATGTAAATATGTAAATATAAATAACTGATACAGTGTTAAAAATTTCCTGTACAGTGATGTTGTGCAAATACAATATTAAATGTGTAACCCCAGTAGCAATTACCCACTATGCTAAAGCTGGGGCCTGGGTAAGTATACGGGTTAACTACAATAAACCAATTAACTGCCTTCCCTCCTGCAGCAATTAGCTTGGTTTACGTGTGTTTTATATGTATCTGAGTGAACAGATAAATTAAAGCAATGTAAATACAAAAATTATTAAAGTAACACAAAGTAGTTGCAAAACCCAAATCCACTATGTCACATGATTTCCTTTTACCAGAGTGATACATGGAAATAAAACAACTTCTTATGCCTTTTAAGTGTTAGATACCTTTAAAGTGAGTTAACCTTGTGGTTTTAACTTGTGGCTTTAACTGAATTACTTAATATAAACTTCCAACTGGATACAAGGTTACAATTGAGATGAAGACCTCAACAACTCAACAACGACTTAGTACATTTGGTTAACCAATAACAGTTATGTGGACCCACACTAGGGGTGGGCGATATGGCAAAAATATCATACCACAATTTTTTTCAGAAATATCACGATTCACGATTTTATCACGATTCTTTTGTCATGTTCGTTTTAATATTTTGCAAATTGTCTGAGCAGTACAGCCAAACTAAAAACAAAGACTTTCAAGGTAACAAAGTATAAAATAAAAAAAGAATATTTAAATAAAAGATATTTAGGCCAAAGTGAGTGAAGATAAAAAATCTTTGTCATTATTTTATCTTTGTTATTAAAAAATAAAAACAAAGAATACCAACCATGCTTTATTTTTAAGGTATAGTAGGTGTATTTAGCAGTAGCAAGGAATTAAATTAACAAATATAAAAAGTGAAACACTATATACTTATACACTATATGCATAAATTGTAGATTGATTCTTATTAAAGTTCTTCAATCAAGAGCAGTGAGTGATTTTTCTCTTTGTGTTTTGTTTTAATAACAATTAAAAGAATAGTTCACCGAAAAATAAAAATTCTGTCATAATGTTTTATTTTAATATACCATCATTTATTCACTCTCATGTTGTTTTAAACCTGAATGAGTTTCTTTTTTCTGTTAAACACTGTCTATTTGATCATTTCCATTATTAAATTCAATGGGGACCAGCTACTGTTTGGTTATCCACATTCTTCAAAATATCTTATTTTGCGTTTAGCACAAGAAAGAAAGTAATACAGATTTGGGACAAAATGTAAGTGAGTAAGTAATGACAGAATTATAATTTTTGGATGAGCTATGCCTTTGATGACAAGCGGCTGCATGTTTAGTACAATTAGTCTGCTGCCCCTTGAAGAGCTGCACATCTAATATACAGGCAGGCATCCGTTGTTCTCTCAATTGTTTACTTTCACTTTAGACATAAGCTTCCATAAACTGTTTTGATACGTAAACCTTGTGTGTTTTGACAATATTAGCGTAATCAGACTCGATACATAACTTAGTTCAGTGTTTAGGCGATATTTGACAGGATTTTAACATGCGCACGTTTCAGGTGTATGCGCTGTGAAGAAGCGTATGTCGGAACAGCACGCAAATTAAATGTTTAACCGGTGTTATGCCGAATTCTGACCCCCGCCAGATTACTACCCCCCTAGTATTGGTAGGTTTAGGGTTACATTTACATTTACATTTACATTTATTCATTTAGCAGACGCTTTTATCCAAAGCGACTTACAGGTGGGGAATACATCAAGCGATTTGTCCTAAAG
>JAHKKF010532008.1:3155-15105 GCA_019740295.1 Labeo calbasu
GCAGGTAAACTGGCAATACTTCACAAAGGCCATGTGCTCAGTCTCTGGCTTATAAAGCCACCAAACAGGAAGTGAGTGGAGAAGCAGAGGGAGTGGAACACAGTCAGTACTCGGGCGAGGGCTCCTTCTGCTGGCTTGGCGATTGTCTTTTTCTTAACTAACATTAACACAGATTAATAAATGTATTGTTCCATGTTTGTTTCCAATTATTGTGTTGGGTTTTCTATACCACACGCAAGGTTTATGTATTTATATATTTTATAGTCTTTTTCACCGTTTTTATGGGGTACATTGTAACAAGTTAGGGGCACGTTGTAACATGACCATATGAAAAAAATCTACATGACAAACTAAAATATTTGGTCAATAAAATAAAATGATTAACTTTTTCAAATTGAATAATGGCGTTTTTTAAGAATTCAAAAAATTCAAATTTTTTAAGGTTTACAATGAACACATCGCAAACCATACGTGGGACGGCCCTGATCGCAAAAAACAGCTATACAGTATAGTTCAAAACAATGTGCGCAAATAGATGAAACACATTCAGACATTAAAAAAACCCCACTCCCCTCCCTCCACACACAGCTCTCATAAAACATGAGACACATAAACGAGCCAAAATGCTTTACATTTCTTGAAATAATAATTTCTCAACATTAAACATCGATTGTGAGTCTTTATTCACCTGTTTCTTGTGGTTTCTTTTTAAAATCCATAAGAGTAAATAATGAAAATTACATGGCTAATGTCATAGAGTAGCATAGTTTAATATAGCTGGGCAGATTGTAACGCAGTGTTACAATGTTCCCCATCAGCGCAACTGGAATATAAAAGTGGTTTGTGTCTTCTGCTGACTTACCAAGCATTAATAGACTATCTAAACTGATAAACAACAAATTGGCGATTAAAATAATAGCAGATTTGTCTAATTTTAAATGATTACTAAAAACTGAAAAATTTACTTCAGCCAGAAATTTACTTTTACTACGGTAAAATATATATTCAGCGATATCATTAAAAGGCTTTTGAATTTTGGCGCACTTTTTTTCTCTGTGTAGTGTTGCTATGGCAACTAGTAAATACTGTAAATCTGGTTATGCTAGCATGTGGAAATATTTAAATCACGTGTGTTACAATTAACCCCGCGTTAGTTTGTGTCCCGCGCACCCCTATTTCTGTGGCAGAATTACAGCACTACATACTGGTCTGGCATGTATACTACATCGTTTTGAGTCGGTTTTATGGTTTTGCGTGTTCACAGATGTTTCTTGAGATCAGGAAAAAAAAGACTGGATAGGGAAAGCTCTAGATTCGTGTGGATGTGGCCTTGGTCTTTGACATTTTACCTGTCATCAGCACTTTTTGAACGTTGCACAGCAAATCAGGTTCGAGGACTAGTTAACTCATGAATAATCAATACAGTCATGAACTTCACAGACAAGAACATGCAAGCATATCAAGCATGCAAGACCTTGAGTACACATCAAGTGCACTGTTTTGGCCTTTTTAGGACAGCTATGAAGTTGCTATTTGGTTCATTTAAAAAAAAAAGGTAAGCTTCTATTTATTATGAGCTGCAGTACTGTTCTTTTCTACTATGTCATTTAGTTTTTCTGCAGCTTCAACATCTCTATCACGTGTGAGCGAGTGCTATTTAAATGGTTCTGTGCATCACTCCCCACTTCTTTTCTTAGCAAAAGAGGCTCAAAATGTAACAAGGCTGTCAGTCACTGGCTAAATTGCTACCATTCGCAGAGATATGTCAGTCTTGATTTCCAGGGTTAGGTTGTAGTTTATCTTCCTCTTCCATCCAATTAGGATACAAGTTCTCTTTAAAAAGTCTAACACGACATTGAGGAATACCATCATGCTTGTATCCTCATCACAATCAGCAGTACTGACTTCTCATTTAGATCACAGACGGGATAAACCAGCACTCAAACGCTTGAACATGCAACATGGCACTCGCGCTCGCCTTTTCCCGTCCTACACACGCACAGATAGCGACACGCGCTCTCACGTGCACGCAAACACACACCATACGGAGGCCCGGCGTGTGAGATAACCAGCAAACCTGGGCTGACAGGCTCGGCTGGGCCATTATTGAATTGCAGTGAAGACTATATTACTTTAGAGTGAGATAAAAGACTACATACAAGACAGATGGGAGGGGGACATCAAACAAGACCGTGTCCGTATTGTGCCAAGAGTAATCCTGTTGAAGACAGCCTTGATTTCCCTTAGGCCAGGTGCCATTTCTCCTTGAATAATTCTACTCTGGCTTTGGCCTTTCTTCATCCTCCCCCTCTCCTCTTCCTTCTTTTCTCTTTCTCCGGCGCACTCCTCCCATATCCGATGTACTAACGCAGGGCTCTGATGATATGATTGAAATTCTTCAAAATCTTTTAATTTCACCAGGTGTGCTGAGGCCTGTGCTAGATGCCTGAGCATACAAAGGAATAAAACCCGAGGGAAATTCGCAGCACATGCACGCAGGAAAGCTTTCCAAAGCAACAAGCGCCGGTGTCAAAGCAGCTTGCCGGCAACAAGCTATTCATTATCTTAGGTATTTATTGGACTTGTCTCGGTCCAATGAGCATCATTCACGCCTTCAACAGCAAATTAGCTTCGATGCACTTGACAAGATAAAGCAAACTAGGGAACGCTCTCGGGACTCTGTATGGTTTCGAAAGCAATAATAACTCAAAAAGAGTACTTAAAAAGCTCCTAAGGTATTTTGTATAACTCAAGTAGTGTTTTTCATAAAAGTAATAATAATCGAAGGGATGTATGAAGATTAGGGATTATGTTACAACAAACGTTCCGGTAGTGGTGTTTGGTCAAATTGGCATCACTGTTACTGCTGCTCGTTTGTGTTCTTAAGGTTCATACTAAACCTCTAATCCTAAAGGAGAAGTTCAATTCCAGAACAAAAAAAATTACAGATAATTTATTCACCCCATTGTCATCCAAGATGCTCATGTCTTTCTTTCTTCAGTCGATTAGAAATTATGTTTCTTGAGGAAAACATTTCAGGAATCATCTCCATATAGTGGACTTCTATGGTGTGCCCCCAAGTTTGAACTTCCAAAATGCAGTTTCAGTGCAGCTTCAAAGGGCTCTAAACGATCCCAGCCAAAAAAGAAGGGTCTTATCTAGTGAAACGATCGGTCATTTTGAAACAAATTGAGAATTTATATACTTGTTAACCTCAAATGCTTGTCTTCTCTTGTCTCTGTGATGCACATGCATAGTCTGTGTAATCCGGGTCAATACAGTTAGGGTATGTTGAAAAACTCCCATCTCGTTTTCTTCTTTAACTTCAAAATCATCCTGCTTCCCTGTTTTACCTTTTTTTTTTTATAAAGGGCATTTGGTCTTTGAAGTTGGGGAAGAAAACGAGTTTTTCAACATACCCTAACTGTATTGACCCGGATTACGCAGACTATGCATATGCATCGCAGAGACGAGAAGACAAGCATTGAGGTTAACAAGTATATAAATTGTCAATTTGTTTCGAAAAGTGAACTTCTATTTTAAACTTAGAGTCCACTATATGGAGAAAAATCCTGGAATGTTTTCCTCAAAAACCTTCATTTCTTTCTTAACTTAAGAAAGAAAGACATTAACATCTTGGATGACATGGGGGTGAGTAAATTATTAGAATTTTTTTTTATTCTGGAAGTGAACTAATCCTTCAAATTGGAATATGAAGCATCTTAGTAACTACCTGTACTTAATTTTGTGGCGCTATTTTATTTATTTATTTATTTATTTCAGCAAAACGTAACTAGTTCTCTGTAAAGTAATGTGAAGTTGCACAATGTTTACTTTTGGTAATCAAATAGCAGTCTTCAAATTCTTGAGCAGAAGTTGGGTTACAACCGTGAATTTCAGTTTATCCTGTTTAGGGTGATTCTAACTTGTTTTTCAGTCACAAAACTAACACTGAAAATAATTTCCCATTGAAATTCCATTGGAATAGCAATTGAAATTACAATATGGGTGCACAAATATGCAGTAATTCATGCTTAACTAATGCAGAAATAATCATGAGTTAATATATAACTCATGAAGAACTAAACCATTTATTAATAATTACTTCATCACCAACAAATGAACATTCTATATGGATTATAGATTAAGTAATCAATAAATTGTCATTAGTTAAATGTGTCATAACGTATTAATTCCCTAATAACTTATTTTATTAACTAATAGTGTAAATTCATGTGTTAATTACCACAATGGGTTGAAGCCACACATTTCATCTTCCAGTTGTCTGCTTTAATTAATGATTTGCAAAGATATCATTGTGTTGTGACTTTACTTGCTGAGGCACAGAACTATTAACTGATTGTTAAGTAATATGTCATTGTGGTTATGGATATAGAATTAGTTAGTTAGTCATGTGCCTCAACAAGTAAAGTCATAATGTAATGATATCTTTGCAAATCATTAGCTAATGATTAATTAAAGCAGACAAGTGGAAGATGAAATGCATGGCTTCAGCCCATGACAATGCATGGCTCCAACTCTAACTAACTAATTCAATATCCATAACCACAATGACATATTACTTAACAATTAGTTAATAGTTCTGTGCCTCAACAAGTAAAGTCACAACATGATACATTTGCAAATCTATTAACTAATGAGTATTTAAAGCAGACAACTGGAAGTTGAAGTATACATAGCTTTGACAACTGTGGTCATTTACATGAATTTACATCATTAGTTAATAAAATAAGTTATTAGGGAATTAATACATTATGACACATTTAAATAATAACAATTTATTGATTACTTAATCTATGAATCATATATAATGTTCATTAGTTGCTGATGTAGTAATCATTAATAAATGGTTTAGTTCTTCATCATTTATACATTAACTCATGATTATCTGTGCATTAATTAAGCATGAATTAATGCATATTTGTGCACACGTATTATAAAGTGTTACCGAAATAGCTCACTGAAAATGTAGTCAACCTCATGCCATCCAAGGTGTAGATGAGTTTGTTGCTTCATCAGAACAGATTTGGAGAAATTAGATGTAGCATTACATCACTTGCTCACCAGTGGATCCTCTGTAAAGAATGGGTACCGTCAGAAGGACAGTCCAATCAGCTGATGAAAACATCACAGTAATCCACACCACTCCAGTCCATCATCTTGTGAAGCTTAATGGAGCAGCACAAAAATATTTAATAATACGTAAGCTGTAAATTGATGACCTTTTATGTCAAAAGCATTTTGGCAACAAGTTCTGCACATGAAGCACCACCATATAAACTTGCACATCAAGCATGTTTCTCTGTACAAAATGAAATATATTTAATGATGTAATATTTCATTCAGTCAGCCTGAATAAACCAAAAACTATCACTGAAATATTTACTGATGCCTTTTAACTCATTTTGCTTGTGTTTTGCCTTTGTCAATCAAGTGGTAACAGGAGGCGTTTAGCTCTCAAAATGTTCCCTGAGGGAACTCTAGTGCTGGGGAAGCTACTTTGAAACTGCAGCTTGTCAAGCTGCAAGCTGCTTATAATTCAAAGTTCAACTACACTCAAACTGCTCTTTTGAAAAGGGGGATCAGGCACAAAAACAATGAGGATCTGAGTGAGGATGACAGCATTAAACAGAATTTGATGAGCACAATCCACACTAAATACATAGGAAGGATCCTATTTTCACTAGCAGAAGTGCAGGTTGGCAGAGGTAAATGCCTGACTAAATATCAGTAACCCTAAAACACTATAGTTGATAAAAAGTGCTGGGTAGTAACTAATTGCATGTCATTTGGATTATGTATTCAGAGTCCAAAACTTATGTTTTGGATTATATTACATTTAAAAATTCTCATAATTATATTTCAGTTACTTTTTAATGGATTATACAGTAAATCCCCCTGAGATTTAATATTTCAATCGTTTAACAACACATTAACATGTTTTCTGATGTTGATTAAATGTCATTGACATGCAAGCAAATAAAAATATTTGGGAGGTCAAGTGTTTTATTTTGTTTTTTAATTTAAAATTAATTCATTTTATGCAGTTTTACCTCAGTTTGGGAAAAAAAGTAATTATTAATGCATTTAATGTTAGGGCCAAAAGTAATCCAAAAGTAATCTGAATTCATTATTAGTAATCTACAGTCTACATTACTGACTACATTTTTCACCATGTAATTCAAAATCAGTAACAGACTACAAGAGTAATGCTGATGAATGACTAAATATAATATTTTTGGGGGGAGAAAAAAATCATAATATTTTTTGGTGTAGAAAAAAGAATGCACGCACAGGTGGCCAGTTTACAAAATGAATTAGAATTGACTGTTTTAAGTACAGCTGAACTATTGTTTCAGTACTAAAAACATAGTTTAGTTAGTGGTTCTGCTTCTTTTAGCTCTTTCGCACCCAAAAAGTGAGAAACGTCCAAAGTGTGGAGAAGAGACAGAGAAAGAGACTCTCTCCGTATTCATCTCCTCTAAATGACTGCATCTTCAGTAAGATGAATGGACTTTCCTCACCTCATCATTGAGTTTGTCTCATTGATCAAGAACGCTGTGCATTATAACTGCTGATCGGGAATTCATCATGAAAACAAGTTGCGCCCCCTCTTTAATTAAAATATGAATAAAGCATCATGAATTTATAAACAGCATGCAAAACATGCCACATCCGCTCGGCAAGGTAACGACTCAGCTTCGTTGCGCTTTTATTACGTTAGGGTTTGTGTGTGGCGATAATATTAAGAAGAACAATTAAGTAACATTATTAATTTTTAATGAGGCCTAAATAATGTCCCCCCTGGGCCTTTCACCTCATGGTTTTAATTAATAAGCACTTGGTACACATTACAGCTTTCAATTATGAATGGGGGAGGAATGGCCAGGCAATCAGTGGGCATGTTTAATCCATACGCTCATCGAGGGTCGGAGAGGTGGCTTTTTAATCAAGCTCCTCGGGCACAAACACAAGGAATTCGTCCATCCATCATAGTGTGAAGACAGGAAGGAGGAGATTTTTGAACTTCAAGAGTATGCCTTAATGAGCTGGGATTAAGACGGTAATGTAGATTGAAAAGAGAGAATTCATAAGAGGGAAAAAAGAAGCAGAATTCCACAAGGAGGAATGGGATAAATGAGATGCAAATTAGCTCACGTTTGTTGGCGGTTGAGGACAGCTAAAGTGTCTCATCAACAGTGTAGTGAACATTAGGAAAACAAGTCAGTAGTAGACAAACTGCACAACAGTACTAATTCAGTATTTGATGTACAGTTTCTGGTTGCTTGGCATTTATATTTGTTGAGATTTAAATCACAATTTATACTGATTTATTTATTTATTTATTTTTTACATTGTTTGCCCACCTTACAAAGTTTCTAAACATTTCATTTTGATTGCAAGGACAAATACTTTAAACCTACACCACAGTATGTAACTTTTGACCCTCTAGTGGATGAACCGTAAAACTACAAGTCACTTGCGGATGAACATTGTTTTGGCTGTTACGTGAGTTGTGCTTCGACTCCGTTATTCTGCGCGGATGAATCTGATGGCTTGAGAAGCGACGCTGTGCTATTTACGCGATCTCTTTATCAGTGTCAATACTGCAAATGACATTAAAACTCTCTCAATAAGGAAAGCAAGACGGATATCCGAAAAAAAGTCTTGTGAACAGGTAAGTAGCTTATATGCCACTGTTGTTTTGCAGTAACGTCACAAAAGTCTGCTAAGGCTGACACTATCATAATGATTGTTACCTATAGCAGGTAGGTTAAGGTAAAACAGTGTAAATTACTAAAACCTGGTTTATAGCCAAATAGAACATGAACGTCCAAGCATCAGTTCATTTAAAATCTGGCATTGTTAACAAAACAATGGTACACAGGTACCATGAAACAGTGATTGTTTTGTGAACCTGTGTGAATAGTATGTGATACTATGTAAACTGTTAATTCTATTTGCTTGCAAACTTTTTCAAAGTTCCTTTGTGGTAGCTTTAAGACATGTATGTATGTATGTATGTATGTATGTATTTATTGATTGATTGGCAACTTTGATAACCTTTAAGAACTTCAGCATTATCTTGAAAAGAATAAAGTTTAAAAGATGTTCAAAAAATGTATACAGCTTCTATAAAATACGAATATTATCAAAATGATGTTTTGTTCATAATATTTGTTCATAGCAATTAAATATTAGTCAAAAGTTGTTTAATATTAGTCAAAGTTGTGGAAATTCTTCCTGTTAGACAATTATTGTTTACTTCCGTAATAGAGACAGAGCAACATGTATCAAAATCTAAAAAACAATCCAACTATCTCTATTGACTTTGTATTGCGGGAAGCTGCCTTCTTGTCATTTCTGACTTCTAACAAAAACACAAAAATGCAAAGCTGCTATGTGACCATGTGCAAAGTAAACAAGCTAAAAAACCCAGAATTACATTTTTATAAGATGTAAGTTTGTATAAGAACTACGCCCACTGGAGGGAAACTCCGGCAACAGGAAACATTCATTATTTTTAACCGTGTTAAAGGATTATTTTACCACCCTACGTAAACGTGAGCATAGCAGCTTTTAGAAATTATTCTGTTTTTTGTTATAAGTCAGAAATGACAAGGAGGCAGCTTGGTACAATACAAAGTCAACAGAGAGCGTTGGATTGTCCCCCCCCCCCCCCCAGGTGTGGGCGTGGCCTAAATGTGCTCTGTCTCTATACTAGGAAGTTGTTTGGATGGTNTGTCCCCCCCCCCCCCCAGGTGTGGGCGTGGCCTAAATGTGCTCTGTCTCTATACTAGGAAGTTGTTTGGATGGTTCCCAGAACATTGTAATGACGTTGTGAGGATGTTTATATACTAAATTCAAACTAGCATACTATCTCTGCCATATTTTTACTGGAATAATATTAAGTGTAGCATTCAAGAGAATTCTGAATTCAGCTACTGTGTTTGCTGTTTCCAATGAGTGTTTTTAACACATCGCTCAATGGCTTATATGATATTCAGTGTCTTTTTATTGCATTACTCTGCGGTTGCAAAGGTGTTCAGAGTGTTTTAGCAAATCTGTGATTTCTCTATTTAAAAAATAAATAAATGAATAAATAAAATCACAGCCAAACAGTACATTCAGATTAATCAATAAAATCAGAAAAATCACCCAACTCTAGCAATCCTGCAATGAAGTTAGTTTATGCTGATTAATTCTGGTTTAATGCTGGTCTTGCTGGCTTGAGGGATAATGTCCTCATTTTTGTTTTTCCCTTGTTCGTTCCTCTTCCCACACCACTCTTCACTATACAGCACGTCACTGAATCAATTGACGACTGAAAGTAAAAGGTGAGAGGGCCATGCCTCACCTTGTTCAAAGCACACATTAAAGAACAAAACCACTACTAAACCTTTTCACAAAAGGGCGCAGGTCCTCCAGTACTCTGCTTTCATTAGCTATCTTTTTTTTTTTTTTTATAGTTCACTGGTGTACAAGTGTCTTAGGTCCCAGTGAAGCAATCTTGACTTGTCCTATGTAGGCTTGAGTCACAGCCGGTTGACTGAAAGCCATCAGCTTCAACAACAATAGGTTTTATCCCCTGAAGAGAAGGAGATAATTCAAAACACTCCTGCAGAGAGAAGCGCATGTTGGTGAGAGTGATAGAAATGAGGAGGTCTGCCATGGTTTCCTCTGAAGTTTGAAAAACCGAGGAGTTGTTTTTGATGTGCATGATGTGTTTTGGAGTGTGTGAAGATTCTTTAGTAAATGAAGCTCTACATAAGAGTAGATGGGTGGGATTGGGTGCCAGCTGAGGCTTGTAGGCAATCGGATTTGTCTGTGAAATGCTGGCACAGTTTAACTTTGGGTGTTTTTGAGAACTCATCTTAAAGGGATAGGTAACCAATTTACTCACCCTCAAGTTGTTCCAAAGTGGTATGAGATTCTTTATTCTTTTGCTGGTAGCCATCGACTTCCATTGTATTTTTTCCCTGTTATGGAAGTCAGTGGGTAACTGTTTGGTTACTAACATTCTACAAAATGTGTTCTTGGGTGAACCAAAGGTGGTGTATATAATTCTTTGACTGTGCTAAAGCATAAAAATACCATGTATTTAGGAACATGCTAAGCTAATGTACTTGTTTCTAGGGCTGTCATGATTCCTCGATTCAATTCAAGTATTTGGTTTTAAAAATCCTTGATTGCATTTTACCCGTGTGGAGTAACTGGCAGATTATCAGAAGTGGCACTTTACACGGATGAGAATCCACGAAACACATTATTAGACTGTTTTCCAAGGCTGCATGATATATTAAACCCATTTAAAATCATAACAAAGCATACTGCTATTGTGAATTCACAAATGGTAAGATTCAATTAAATAAATAAATACAATGCAGGTTTATTATATGCGCTTAATTATTTGCAAGTGTGTAGGTTACGTGTATGCGTCACGATTTCAAAATAAAAGTTTGAACCCTCACTCTGAGTTTTGATGTCCACATATTCAAGAAATTACAGTGGCTGTAGCATTTCTGTGGTAAAGAAATGGCCAAATATTACAGATTAAGTAGACATTTGCATTAAATGTTGTTTAGTCAATATTAAACAAGGTTTAAATTGAAGAGTAAAGTGTAAAAACAATCTTCAGGCTGTTTCTGCAGTCATTTGTTAGAATGGGTAATGTACGTTAACAGTTTTAACAGTTTTGTTCAATAAAACCATGTAATTATTTTGATACTTTATTTAAACTAGCCTAATTATTGTTACCTCATTGCTACGATGTATGTATTTAAAATAATTGTAAAGGCTATTGTTTGCTTATGTTGATTTTTATCATCATCATCAAAAAAAAAGAAATAAAAATAAATAAATAATATGATCCCGATTAATCGCCAGTATAATCGACAGATTACCGGATTACAAAAATAATTTTTAGTGACAGCCCTACTAAACAACCCTACAGCCAGTTATTCTACTTCGAAATTAGTGTTCTATGTTGGAATGTCTTTGTTTCGATCTGTGTGATTCGTCCCACTCCCAATTTATCCAATAGTATTTTGACACCATGGGTTGCCACTTGGTGGAAAACACAGCGTATTGCAGCCATTGAAGCCAGAGGTCAGAGATGTGACCTGAAAAGCCTCAGAATCCATCTAAAAAGGCTCTATGACCAGAGACATATTAAAATTGCAGATATCAACTCATCAACCTATACGTGAGAGTTTGACTCGTCATCTTCCATTATCCTCAATCTGGCAACCCATGTGAGTATTGAGTCTGAGGACTAGGGAGTGCAAGAAACAACTCTTTTCAATATTTTGTACATAAACTGCAGTACCCATTTCGGTCAATATTACTCATGGCACCTACACACACATCCAGAAATCAGTTAAATAAAATGAATTAAAAACTGCCTGTTTGACATTTCAGATATTTGTATGTACACGAGCATTTATGGAAATCAGTTGTAAAATACATCATTGTAAAATGCACTCGTAATGCGCAATACCCGAGGCTGGTTCATTAAGTACAATTTTATCATGTAGTTTGCATTATAACTGCTGCTTTGCAAACAAAGACTTGATTTGAAGTAAATTTTCTCCAGATGACACAATAATGTCCCAAAAGCTATTACTGGCAGCGGCGCTTAGGATGTAGTGACCATGCAAACTATAATATAATGATCCGATTACCTGATTAATTGTCAAAATAATTGACAGAATACTCGATTATCAAAATAATTGTTAGTGACAGTCCTACTTTCTCTGAAAAACAACCCTACAGCCAGTTATTATACTTTGAAATTTGTGTTACGTGTTGAAACGTCTTAATTTTGATCTGTGTGATTCCACCCACTCCTAATTTATCCAATAGTATTTTGACACCCTGGGTTGCCAATTGATGGAAAACACAGCGTATTGCAGCCATTAAAGCCAGA
>JAHKKF010532008.1:18667-32459 GCA_019740295.1 Labeo calbasu
CCTCTCCTCTCACTCACTCCGTGACAATTATAGTGTACCATAAATGCATGTAAAGTTGAACCATATTTAATAGAAAACAGAGGAAATGACATATAGAGATGTACTTAAGTCCTACTTAAGTGGGTAAAAAGCACTTTAAAGCTAATTTAATTTAACTACATTACATTTCAATTAACATTAAATGTCTGAAAACATTACGTTCAGTTTGTACCTAAGTATAATATTTTAAACTGTTATTGTTAAGTACTACAATACTAACAATGCATTATAATATTTCAAATGTTTTGTATGAATATTTTATGAAAAGTAACATGTTAAGATACTTTTACATGACTATTTCCAGGATTAGATGATCTCTCATTCAAAGTGGAAATGCTACAGTTAATTTGCTAGCATATTTACAGTAGAAATGCCATTTTGTTTTGTGAACATGTTTATCCCCAGACATAATTTGCTTGCACCATTGTTGGTTTTACTTCAGAACCCATATTTTACATTGGACGTCAAGTGCAGCAGTGGACCAAAATTGTTTATCATACTGTACAAAAGTATACAAATATATCCTTAAAATCACACTGTGAAATTTATCTAGGGCAAATAATATACTGTGCAGCTATTGAGTGTGTGGTCTAAAAGTCTTGAATTTAATTTTTTATGCTTTTGAAAGACAGTAATTTACCCTATAGCTATGTTACTATAGTCTGTATTAAAATAAACAACAACAACAACAACAAAAACCCCCTAAAAACTAAACAAAAAAAGTAGGGATGCACGATATTATCGACACATAATCGGAATCGGCCGATATTAGCATATAAATTAATTATCGGCATCGGCCCGATAAGGAAAATTATGCCGATATGCTTTGCCGATACAAGAGTGTTGATTATGCGCAGGCGTCAACTCGCATGTTTTTGTAAGGAGTGCCAACGCCATTATGTCAGCTGTGTGGACATACTTCAAAGTTAGTCAGACTGACTGCAAAGTTGCAATTTGCAACAATTGCAAAGCATCAGTCTTGCGGGGAGGAGACAAGCCACATTCTTTCAACACAACAAATCTAATAGCTCATCTTAAAAATCGCCATCATGATCTATATGAGCTATTTATGAAGCAAAAAGAAAAAAACGCGCCGACGAAAACTCGTCAGGAGAATCTCATTCAATCATTTGAAAAGGCAAAAAAATTCAGCAACGACCACCAAAAGGTAAAAACCTTGAACAGAAAAATAATCGAAATGATTGCTCTTGATAATCAGCCTTTTAGCGTTGTTGAAGACGAAGGATTTCGCCGACTGATTAACTACTTAGAGCCACGGTATGCTGTGCCTAGCCGTCGCTACTTTTCAGATGTGGCCTTACCTGAACTGTATGGTGTCGTGTATGTCCACATAGAAAGGCTCATCGCTGATGCCGCTTATGTGAGCTTTACGACTGATATCTGGACATCGAGTGTAAGCCCTGTCAGCATGTTAAGCCTCACTGCCCATTGGATTGACCAGGATTTCGTCCTTAAAAAGGCGATTTTACACTCGCAAGAGTGTCCCGGTTCTCACACAGCTGCAGCGATTGCGACCGCGTTTGAAGGGATGACTGAAAAGTGGAAAATCCCCAAAGCGAATGTACGTGTAGTGCTAAGAGACAACGCACGCAACATGGGCAAAGCGACAGAGGAGTTTGGAGTTCCAAGTTTACCTTGCATGGCACACACGCTGCAGCTGGCAGTGCATGACGGTGCCCTATCCCAGCGCAGCGTTGCCGATGTTGTGGCCTTGGGAAAGAGAATGGTGGGACATTTCAAGCACTCACAGCTTGCGTGCAGCCGCCTACAAAGTATACAAAAGGATCTAGGGATGCCAATAAAACGTCTGCAACAAGACATCGCTACTAGATGGAACTCGACGTTTTATATGCTGGAAAGCTTAGTCGAGCAGAAGAGAGCACTAGCGGCATATGCTGCTGAATTTGAACTTCCCGCATCTTTGACGGCAAACCAATGGGGAATTCTTGAAAATATGATAACAATACTTGCACCCTTTGAGCAGCTGACTAGAGAAATCAGCTCTGCGGAGGCCTCTGCAGCTGATGTAATTCCCGCTGTTATGGCACTGACACGGCTGCTTGGCAAAAGCAGTGACGCGGACCGAGGCGTACGGATAGCCAAAGAAATCTTGATGAAAGCGGTCAGTGATCGATTCAGTGGTGTGCAGTGTGAACCACTGTATGTAATTGCAACAATGCTTGATGCCCGATACAAAGACCGGTATTTTGACGAGGATAAGAAAATGTCTGCCCGCGACCTGCTTCTTAAAGTCGTGGATGAAATGATGGGCAGTGAGGATCAACGAGATGTCAGCAAAGAGGGTCCGCCAGAGAAGAAAACACGAGCAGGATCGCTTCTCGACATGTATGAAGAAATTCTAGAGGAAAATGTCTTGTTGGAAGAGCGAGTCAGCACCGAGACCTCGTCACAGGTTCGTTATTATTCTTAGTTTCCGGAAAAACAAACAAACAAACAAACAAACAAAAAAAAAAAATTTTTTTTGCTACTTTGTAGGTCCACGCATACCTAGCTGAAGCCACAATTTCCCGAAGGGACAGTCCACTGGAATGCTGGAAATCCAACCAGGCCCGTTTCCCCGCTGTTGCCAGTGTAGCACGCAGATACCTCAGCGCGCCCTGCACAACCGTTGAAAGCGAACGGTTGTTTAGCGCAGTCTCCAATGTAATGGACGAAAAAAGAAATCGCATTGATGGTGAAAAGTCAGAAATGCTGATTTTTGTTCAGAAAAATCTGCCCCTGCTTAATAAGGAATAGGCCTAAGTGGTGTGGTGTTGTCACATCGTTCATTGGTTTTAGTGTTAACAGCTGAAATAGCCACAGTATGCTCCTGTGTTTTTATATTAACTTAATGTTATTAAATGTAAAATAGTTTAAATTGCTGTTGTTGTTTTAGTTTAGGTCGTGTATCTTAAAACAACTCACTGTTAAACATTAAATTCAAAATGTCATGTTTCAGATCTTGCTCAGCACTTTACTACTTTTTCTGTTAATTTGTACAGTTGTAAGGTTGCCAATACATTTTAGGCTGAACTGAAAGTTTGTTCTGTGAAGCCTGTAAGTGCATTAGGCTACGGCAAATGTTCTTTCGTTTACACATCTTGACTTAATGTTTTTTTTTTATTTTTTTTTTATCGCGCAACATTGTTCATTAAAAACAATTTTAACTGCACATGTTTCTGATTGTTTATTTATTTACTAAATAGTCTACATAAAATATAAAAGTCGCAAACATGACACTATTAATGTTAATGTTTTTTAAAAGGATGAGAAGAATATAGCGTCCTAAATATCTCTGAGTTTCCCGTCTTTATAACTCTTTTTAATAGCAGATTGTGCTGTAGGCTAAAATAAAAGGAAAAGCAATAACATAGTTACTTTCGTTTCGAAAAACCTTTTCGTTTCGTTTCAAAGCGTGTCAGTCTTGGTTTAATGATGCTATAACGAATAAAAATCACAAACATTACACTTGTAAATAAATATTTTAAAAATACGATTTATTAATAATATTCAAAATAATTTTATTCTAAACAGTTTAGAAAAATAAAGCTGAATTCAAGCAACTCTTAAACTCTTAAATTTTACAATTGCAATCTAAGGATAAAAGCAGCATCCACAGACTGAATGCACTCCGGCCGTGCTTCCCATGTTGATGGCTCTGTTGCATAGATCATTTAAAATATTTAATACATAAAATATCAGATTACAATTCCACCTGACTCTAAAATTCCTTAATGACTGATTCAGTGTTATTTTAGAAGTTAATTTGAACAGTGTTCTCTCCTTTAAAAGAACATTTTAATTGTTATTTTATTTCCTTAGAATACATTTTCTTTTTAAAACAAGACTTTGAAGTCTGAAACTGAAACAAACGAACAATAAATATATAAACAAATATATTTTTTTGCTTTAAAAAAAAGCCCAAAATTATTCCAGTATATAATACTTATATCGGTATCGGTATCGGATATCGGCCAAAATTAGTTGAAATATATCGGCATATCGGATATCGGCAAAAATCCAATATCGTGCATCCCTAAAAAAAAGTTTAAAATGTTTTTGAAAATAACAATTTAAAAAAAGGTATTTCAAAAAGTTACTTGGATATAACAAACAACACCAAAAAACATTATTTATTTATTTATTTAAGTGATTACTTAATGAGTTGCACTGCAACACTGTTAACACATCAGAAAAGTTATTCTGTGAATCAGAAATCTACAATGGAGATCAAAATTAGAGAACAGCCTACAATTTCCTAAATTTCAAGGTCACTGCATAGTCCTATTTGAAGTTATCCTAACAAGAGCAGAAGGGCAGTTTTTTAAAGTATATTTTATAAATTAATTGTATTCTGAAACACACTATTTAGTAACTTTAATGAGACATTCGGAAAAAGAACTGATAGAACACTTACAGATACCTCCAAGTAATTGGTGTTAATCTGGCACCTACTGCTAATTTCCTTAATTATATGACAAGCCCTGTTTAACTGGCAGCATTCCTCTAGTTTTTACTGGGATTGCAACCCTGCGACAGGAGGCTGTCCAAACAAAGGCCAAAGGGATGACCCTCTCAGCCATTGCAAGAGAAGTTGGTCATTCCAAATCTGATTTCTCAACTACTGCAGGTTTACAATGACACTAATTCATTCAAGAGCCCCGATTGCGGAGATTCTCAATAGGGAACTGGTTCAACACTGCAGCTGGAATTGCTCACCAGTTCAGTGTTGAACGAGGTAAGGATCTGTCTCGGCGTGTTGAAGAGAAGTCGGACTGAAAGTGCACTCTACATCGACCAAGCCTTTTATCAGCAGAGAGAATCAAAAGGCGAATCTCACTTTTGCTGAAGAGCATGATGTGTGGAGAGAGGAGAATGGATCCAAAGTTCACTTTAGTGATGACAGCAAGTTTAATTTATTTGGGTCTGATGGGAAACATTTTGTTCGGCATCAAACTGGGGAAAGGCTGAAGCCCATGCGCGTAAAAAGAAGTCAGTGCAAGGTGGAGGAGGAAGTGTCATGGTTTGGGGGATGTTTTCCGCAACAGGACTTGGGCCTCTTATACAGCTACATGGCAGGATGAATGCAAATGTTTATCAGAACCTCCTTTAGCAACTCCCTTAGGTTCCTTCCCTTCAAGCCTCTCTCAATCAGCCTGCAATTTTCATGCCGGACAATGCCCCCATCACACTGCAAAACAGGTAAAGCGGTTCCTTGAAGCTAAGAGCACTGAAATAATCAAATGGCCAGGCCAGAGTCCTGATCTAATCCCAGCTAAAATCTCTGGAAGATCATTGGCGACAAAGTTATGGCTAAGAAATGCACTACAGTTACCAAACTATGGAAGAGAGAGAAAGAAGAGTGAACCAGAATCACACTAGCGCAGTCTGAGAAACTAATGATGTCCTGCGGCCGCAGATGACCTTAAGTCATTCAGAGCAAGAGCCTCTACACTTCCTATTATTTTCTGACAGCTGTAACTTTCCAAAATTTCAGTTGTTTTCTTCTTTTGTGCTACAGTGGTTACTGTTCTCTAATTTTGATCACTGTTTTCCACAAAATAATGTTTTAGTTGAAATGCCTGGGATATTTTGTCAAACATGTTAACAGTGTCAAACAGTGATATACCTACAGCTAATATTCCTTTAAATTTTGAGTGATGAAGATTAGCAATATTTCAGAAGAAAATCAAGTATTTATAGATCGTTCTCCAATTTAGATCTCCACTGTATTGTGCCCTTCATTAATCTCTCCAGATTCTGGCATTTCTCCTTAGCTGCACAAATGGTCAGTTATTAAAACTCAATTTTAGAAAGGACATCAGAATTCACTTTGCAGTTGTTCCTGGCACATCTCGTCCCTGTCCAGTGTAATCCAGGCCACTCAAGCTCTGCTGTCAAAAGACAAATGAAGCCTAGCTTTAGCTAAAGCGGCATAGCACAAACAGTTTAGTATGTGAAGAGTTAATGCATGGAGGTTAATCAGCTGGAGGCAAAGCGTAGCTTGCTGCTGATAAGACTGTTTGTGAATTGATTTGGTTATGCTTCATTGATAGTAACTGGAGCCAGCCTTTGTTTCAGAGACACACAATGTCAATGTTCTCTTCGGCTCTGATGTGGAAGGGGAAAACAGTGGGTCAGGTTTACACTGGAAGGTCAGACAAGGAGAGAAGGTGGAGAAATAGGTTTATCTTATCCTGGTCCAGCTGGTATACTCAAGGGGTCAAGGGTTTGGCTGGTTATGGCAAAGTAAGCTTCTGGTAAATGATGTAACTTCACTATCTGACAAAAGCATCTTTCTCTCTTAATAGCCATTCAAATATAGCCATGTGACTCAAAGGATTACTCCATTTCCAGAATAAAAATGTATTCTCCTCTAACTTCAAAATTGTCCTACACTGCTGTTTTACCTTTTTTTTGTAAAGGGCGTTTGACCTTCTTTGCACGTTCACTTTGTAAACACTGGGTCGGTACTTCTGCAGCGATGTAGGATGATTTTGAAGTTGGAGGAGAAAATGAGATGGGAGTTTTTCGACATACCCAAACTGTCTTGAACCGGAGTGCACAGAGTATGCATGCGCATCTCGGAGCTAGACAAGACGAGCATTTGAGGTTAAAAAGTATATAAATTGTAATTGTAGTTTTTATTTTTATTTTTTAGAAAATAACCAATCGTTTCACTAGATAAGACCCTTATTCTTTGGCTGGGATTGTGTAGAGCTCTTTGAAGCTGCATCAAAACTGCATTATTAACCTTCAATCCACTGAGCACCTTTAAAGTCCACTATATGAATAATAATCCTGGAATGTTTTCCTCAAAAACCTTTCTTTTCGCCTGAAGAAAGAAAGACATTAACGTCTTGGATGACATGGAAGTGAGTAAATTATCAGGAAATGTTTATTTTGGAAGCGGAGTAATCCTTTAATGAAATAACATTTTGTTGCAAGCAATGTATTATCATTAGTGTTTTACCAGTGCTGATTTTTGTACTTTTTTCCCCCCTGTTTGATGACATAATTTGTGGGAAAGAAATACACTTTAGCGTACTTTTAAAAAGAGTACTTAAATATGCTTAAGTGTGATCTGAATGTTTTCAATATTTTTTGTAAGTGCTAAGTAATTAAATTAAGCGTTTTTTGACCAACTTAAAGGATTAGTTCACTTTCAGAATAAAAATTTCATGATAATTTACCCAGTGCCATTCAAGATGTTGATGTCTTTTTTTCTCCAGTCTAAAAAAAAAAAGTTTCTGACTAAAACAATCCAGGATTTTTCTTCATATAGCGGACTTCAATGGAGATCAGTGGGTTGAAAGTCCAAATTGCAGTTTCAATGCAGCTTCAATGGCTCTACACGATCCCAGCCGAGGAATAATGGTCTTATCTATCAAAACAATCTGTCATTTTCTACAAAAAATACATTTCTATACTTTTTAACCACAAATGCTCATCTTGCACTAGCTCCATGGTGCACGTCCAAGACTTCACGCGTTACGTAATCATGATGGAAAGGTCACGTGCAGTTAGTTCTTCGTCTGTGTACTCCGGTTTAAAAGGTAGGGTAAGGTGAAAAATGCCACCTTATTTTCTCCTCCAACTTCAAAATCGTCCGACATCGTTGTTTTCCCTTTTTTTTTTTTTTGTTTGACTTTCTTTCAGAGGTGGACAGTAGTGAAGTATTTTTACTTTACTCAAGTAAATTTAAAAAAGTATCTGTACTGTATCAGAGTGTTTTTCTTTGGAAAACTTTTACTTCTACATTCCAAAGCATGATGTCGTACTTTTTACTGCGCTACATTTCATAAATTAAAGTTTTTTTTTCCTTTAATACTTTACTACTAAACATTAAAAATGTTTCTTGTACTCAAGTAAATCTTTGAATTACTTTTACTTGAGTAAAAGTAAGAAACGCTGTAAAAAAAACAACTTAGTTTTCAACTTAAAGTAAGTGTTCATGCTGCCTTCAAATTTTAAGTTTGCTCAACTCAAATATCCACGTTTTCATGTAGTACAACCTAACATTTCATGTTGACTAAACTTAAAATTTTAAGACAGCACGAACACTTACTTTAAGTTGAAACAACTTTTTTAAATTGTTTTTTACAGTGTGGATTTCTAATGTAATTAAGTATTAAATGATATTTAATATGAAAACCCGTGCAGTAAAAAATACAACATTTTGCTTTGGAATATTGTGAACTTATGTTTTCTAAAGAAAAACACTCTATTATAGTACAGGCACTTCAAAAAAGTACTTTTAAAGCAGAGTAAAAATACTTCACTACTGTTTACAAAGCAAACTTTCTTTGCACGTTTGCTTTGTAAACTCGGTACTTCTGCCAACGTTACACATGTGTGAAGTCGAGCTAGTGCAAGATGAGCATTTGTGATTAAAAAGTATAAACATTTTTTTTTTTTTGACAGATCGTTTCGCTAGAAAAGACCCTTATTTCTCGGTTGGGATTGTGCAATTTGGACCTTCAACTGGTTGCCTCTCCTAGAAATTCCACTATATGGGGAAAAATCCTGGAATGTTTTCCTCAAAAACCTTAATTTCTTTTCAACTGTAGAAAGAAAGACATGAACATCTTGGATAACACTGGGGTAAATTATCAGAACATTTTTATTCTGAAAGTGAGCTAATCTTTTAAACTGCAGCACGGTCTTTCCAATGAAGCTTTTTGACCAAGACTTGTCAAAAGTTGTCTTGAACTTGTATGTTTTGAAGTGTTTTAAAAAGTCTGGAAAACCCTCAAATTCAGCCTAAATTTACAGAACCTGTTCTGGCCTATGCTGGGTGTACAGAATGTCTTGAGAAGAGAAACTGTTTCCACCCGTTGTGATTGAGCCAGCGCTGCCTTTCAGGAATGAAGAGGTGATCTTTACACTCAGTGGCTTCCAAATGACCATGACGTGAGCACAGTATGCAATTCAATTTACATTGCCATATAACCTTGACTAAAGTTTTGAATCATTTGATTAGTCTACCTTTAAACCTGCTCAGTGGCTTTAATGGGATTGTATCACTTCTGAAATATGGCGTCCAGACAGACAGCACTGCTGAGTCACGGGATAAACGAGTATCTCGCGTTTGACCTTATGTCACATTTCTTTGACCATTAGTTTGTTCAGTGAGTTCAAACAAAGCCCACGCATGCCCTTTTCTTTGTTCTCAATGAGAGTTTGTCCCCAACATACTCCTGCCAGTGATAAAATGGCGTTATTAAAAACATTTCAAGAGGAGGCTAATAAAACAAGTTTAAATAAGCAGAATACGAATCACCTATTTAAGCTCATGAATCTGCGCCAAATGATGAAATTTATTAGGTTGTGGGGCGGCGAGTCTAAATTTGTAGCTCCATGAATACCAAGCCGAGCAGTGGAACTGAGAGAGAGAGAAGGGGTAAAAACAACAGAGCATTGACCAAGCAGAAAGAACAGGCTCAATTATCATAAACATCCGGCCCTGCACTTGCTCGGACTGTAAATCCCTGCAGCCGGCTCATCAACATTCGGTGGACCTGCCAGATTACCCAGGGCACTCTGTAATTTGCAGTAAAGAATAAAAATGACGGCAAAACAAAAACAAATATGAGATGATACAAATTAGGAGTGCGCCCAGTTAGTCTGTCAGCGCTGTAAATTTCCAGCGTGTAAAAATGCCGGTCCTGCGCGAGAGCATGAGGGAATTAATGAGCTGTCCGTCCGCGTTACTTTATTCCCTCGCAACGCTGGCATCTCCCGAACGGCGGTGAATCAATCTGCCTTTATGGTAATGATGCTTCAATGCTTGAAATTATTACATTAAATGGATTGCATTGGTTTGGAGTGTATGAAGGCACGCGGCGTGTTTGTCCATGTGTCACATCCTCCTCACAGGACTGAAAGGTTTTGGATGACTCTGTCTTTACTTTGCTTTGCACCACATCTGTTTGTGACTAGATGCCTTCGCGCTACTCTGATACTTGAACATTTCCATCGATTATACACAGGCCATTAAACCATATATCTGGTATAAGTGCCAGTCTGTTGTTTGGATTATTTTATCACATGAAGAAATTTATGCCTCCAGAACTTTAGGATGCCATTATATTAATTAGACATTTTAACAAGGTCAGATTAATGCACTTTTTTAGGCAGCAGAATCTGTCATACAAAGTAGGGATGGCAATTGAAATAAAGCTGAATATATATATATATATATATATATATATATATATATTAGAAAAACAAAAGAAAATGTAGAATGTTGCCTTGGCAACTAACTTTGTGTTGTTAAAAGATTACTTTATAATAATATATGACCCTGGATCGCAAAATCAGTTATAAGGGAATTTTTTTGTGATTGTGATTGAGCTGATTAAATATACTTTCCGTTGATGTATGGTTTGTTAGGATATGACAATATTTTGCCAGGATACAGCAATTTGAAAATCTGGAATCTGAGGGTGCAAAAAAAAAAAAAAAAAAATCTACATATTAAGAAAATCTCCTTTAAAGTTGTCCAAATTAAGTTCTTAGCAATGCATATTACTAACCAAAAGTTATGTTTTGATATATTTACGGTAGGAAATTTACAAAATATCTTTATGGAACATAAAGTATATCCTAATATCCTAATGAATCTTTTAAAGTACTGTTTGACAAATTATCATCTTGAGGAATTTTTAGTTCAATTAAAAATTTATATTAATATGGCTTTTTTTTTTTATTTTATTTTTTTTTTAGAAAATCCATATGCAATTTACATGGAAGGAGAGATATTTTTATAATATTTTTCCCCCCACAAAACTATATGAACATTTGTTTGTCTATGATTTTTAAGTATAAAAATTTCAAATGTGTTTTATTGCATCAAACATAGTTAATTAATATTGTAAGATAACACGTTAATTTTAAGATCACACCTGGAGCAGTGGACCAATAGTGACCCGCCTCACTTGTTGCAAATGATTCTCAGAGGATTTTGACTCTAAGGATCAAGTAAATAGATTGAGTTTGTTGTACCTCTGTGGCAGCTTCTCTTTCACATATGAAATGACTATGTTGTGGATGTTAGTTGCATGATTTATATGGCAAATTGGAAAAAAGCAAGCAGGAATGGTTTCCACTACTGTATCGGGTCTCTGGTGCTCCCAGTAGGGCTGCAGAAGCAACCGCACATGCACTTCGTCGCGTCAGCACCTGTGTGGCCAAATGGAGCATCTCTCCAGAGGGTCCAGCCATACGAGAGTCATGCACGACGCCCACCTGCATGTGTGTAAGCAATCCTTCTGAGTTTAGAGCACAGGACAGGAGCTGGGTTTTGCTTCGTGGCGCGGCACACTGTTTGCTGACTGTCCAAATGCTTGTCTCATGTTGGATGTCTTGTTCCACTAATGGATGACAAAGTTAGCATTCAAGGTTCACTGGCTGACTTTCCAAGAAGTGATGGTGTAAAGCTGTTGCTTTTTTTGTTGGTTCTTTAGAGTGAAGAATAATATTTCTTCAGCAGATATCTTTTGTTACAGATGGAATATTTTGTTGGTAAAACAGCTTCTGCCAAGTAAAATCATTTAAGTGATTGAACAGATAATTTACATGCATTTGCTAAAGGCGGAAATGTTCAGATAACACACAAGAGGCTTCAAAGGGCCCTTCTTCAAACGGCTGTTACACGGGTAGGTGCTGATAACAGACTAGCTATAGACAGACTCGCCAAGTCTTCGAATGCACAGAAATAAATATTGCACTTCAAATCCATAAAATTCAACTAAATCCGTATTCTGCTTTTGCCATAAATGTGATATGTTTATATTCTGTCCATCTGCTTATTGACAGGTTATTGTAAAGACAAAGCCCTTGACTTCACTTCTATAAAAGGAGCAGTGCTGTGATAGACAGAGACTATTATTGGATGTGTCTCAATCAGCTCACTAGTTCAGAAGTCAGTACACTGTCCAGGGAGTTGGCCATTTCTAGGGCTGTCACATTGTCCAAAGCATTTCAGTCAGTGCACTAATATAGAGGGCTTTCCAGCTTTATGTCCTCTACCATTCCTGTTCCCATTCCTCCCATTGTCTATTCTCCTACTGTCCAGCAGTGTTTTCAAAAATATAGATTATTGATACTGAATATCTTAAACAGTTTCAATACTATTTTTCAGTATCAGTATCGATATCGACCATTACCACCAGCTGCGCCTTCTCGCTCTTTCTTTTCTCTGACAGCGAGTTCATGCACACCGGAGTGTAATGAGAAGCATTTATAAACATGTTGTCCAACAAATTACACATTTGATAAGACATTTTTACTTCAAACTCACCTCATAACATGAGTCAAGTGTTTGAAATAACTTTGCGTGACCTAATGTGGCTTCAAAATATTTTTGTTCTTCATGATGCCATAAAAGGACCTTTTTTGTCTAAATGGTTCCATAGAGAACCTTTAACATCTGAAGAACCTTTTTGTTTTACAAAAGGTTCTTTGTGGGAAAAGAAGGTTCTTCAGATTATAAAAAGGTAGGAGATGGTTCTTTTGAAGAATCTTTGACTGAATGGTTCTTTGTGGTACCAAAAATGGTTCTTCCATGGCATCACTGTAAAGAACCTTCTAAAGCACCTTTATTTTCAAGAGTAAACCAGCTAAAACCAGCTCAGGCAACCTGGGAGACCAGCTAAAACCAGTTACTTCCAGCTTAAACCAACTAAGACCAGCCGGCCAGGTTAGGCTGGTTTTAACTGGTCTTTTCAGTAGGAGTAATACATGCTATGTCAGTTATTTTACATGTATTATAAGGATGCCTTTGTCCATATTAGGGATTTTCTGGAACGTCATGAGTTCTGTTACTTCTGAGAGGAATATGTGGAGTTTCCATCCGAAATTTTTTTTTCTCCAGTGTACAATGTAAGTTGTTTTCCAGTGTTTTACCACCTCAAGAGGTTGTCATTAATGTAAAAATATACCTCAGTGTTCTGGCCTTGTTATATTTGTGACCCTTGACCACAAAACCAGTCTTAAGTAGCACAGGTATAGCAATAAGTAAAGATCATATTCCATTAAGATATTTTGTAAATTTCCTACCATAAATATATCAAAACTTAATTTTTGATTAGTAATATGCATTGCTAAAAACTTGATTTGGACAACTTTAAAGGCGTTTTTCTCAGTATTTTGTCTTCTTTGCACCCACAGATTCTAGATGTTCAAATATCTCTACCAAATATTGTCCTTTCTGGAAAGCTTATTTATTCAGCTTTCAGATGACGCATAAATCTATTGATGATGTATAAATCAATTTTAAAAAATTGGCCCTTATGGCTGGTTTTGTAGTCCAGGGTCACATATAGTTTCGCGTATAGCCAGACCTTCAGACTGACGGCTGCTTTGAATGGCCAAGGCCCACCCAAGAGGCCTCTTTTGTGCCACGTCATGTTTATGGGCATAGAAATGTTGCCACAATAACAGACCGGTATGTAAAACTCATATTTTACAGATTCTATGGAGATAGATTCTATTTTTATAGACATATTTTAAAGATTCTATGCTGCGAACATCTAAATTTTCACATACTTTTGAAAATCCAGCATTTAGTGTTTGTCTTGGTATCGAAAATGGTATAGAATATGGTTATTTTTTAAAGGGGTCATTGAATACCCATTTTCCACAAGTTGATATGATTCTTTAGGGTCTTAATGAAAAGTCTCTAATATACTTTGATTAAAAATTCTCAATGATTTTGTAAAACAACACC
>JAHKKF010532009.1:7534-34661 GCA_019740295.1 Labeo calbasu
TGAGAAATAACTTTCAGATTGAGAAAAAGAGATTTTGGCTTGTTCATTTCTATTAAATAGCTTTAAATATGTTCCTGCATGACAGCACACACACGCGGAGCCATTTGAATGACTGTTTCTGTGTAATATCATGAATCCAAGGTTTGTTGAAAACCCATTAAGAGAGTGACATGCAGTTTTTCCATTAAATATGTATTAGCTGGGTTATGCACAGAGAATGATCCTCAGGGAGTTTCTTTCTAATTAAATGCACTTTAATGTAAAAGCATTACTGAGCGTGCTGATTTAGTCAGATATATTGTACTGGGAAGAAATAAGGTCAAAATCACTAGATTAAAATGAATTGAGGCATTTATTATTGTGCTTGGAGACGGCACATTGGAAAATATCGGCATGCATCTTTTTTTGGTTACTGCTTGAGAATAATAAGCGATTTCGTTCTTTCTGCATTTACAAACTCCTTTGTATTTGAGTCTGTTTTTCTATCTGTATAACAACATCCCATTTCAACTTTTCACATTTAAATGGCATAATGAGTCGAAATATGAAATTGGGATTAAGATGTTTACCTTTTTATTGTTACATGTGATGAATTATTAATTATATAATCAATTACACTGCCTACATGCTTTGACTGTGTATTATAATCATGCATATTTAATGCACTATGGGAATTTGAGAAAGTACGGCATTCCGTCTAACAATCATACAGCACTTCAGCATTAGAAACTGAAAGCCGTGCAGAAACTATCACATCTGCAGTCTTGTCTTTGAATGGAAAATTCTGCTTCTGCCGCTGCTGCCAAGTCTGCTTGAATGGCGCTTTGTTATTAAAATTTGGGAGAGTGTGCGTGTGTCTAGGTTGTGAGAGCAGGTATGGATTCACCGCCTTTCAAAGGCATCACTTTTGTTCTGAGAGTTTGACGGCTGTAAGAAGCCCAAAAGAGTTTTGCTAAGCTCTGACAGAGAGCTCACTGGAACCTTCTACAGATCAAATACATCGCACACTCATGACATGAGACATGCTCCAATTGAGACATCTTTACCAGGATCTGTTTATTGGTACAGCAATGAAAAAGACAATAAAATGGAAATCTTAATTCAGTTAGCTTTATGTTTATAAAGGATTTTGCAGTTACGAGTGTGTTTAAATTTTATTCGTACACATACAGTGGTATCTAGTATTTATTAGTGTGCTTCCTAGTAAGCAACCACTTTGAAACCACCCAAAACGTCCTCTGAAACTCTGGTTGGGGCTGATAAATACTTATCAAATTTATAGGGGTCATCGGACATGTTGTTTGAACATAAATGTGCATTGGTAGTGTGTGTACACAACCACCGTATTATGATAAAAATCCACCCAGTGGTATTTTTGTAATCTTTTAAAGAAATAACCCCCTTTTTTAAATCCAGCCATTCTCAGGCTGAGTGACGTCACACCGACAAAGGCCGCTTCCACGATAGTTGATTGACATGACCGTCTTACCTTAGACCCGCCCTGACTGAGCTGTAAACAGTCCGACTCCGACTGCATTTGTTTCGACTCCAGTGCAGTGGAAGACAAGAATGTCTCCGATTGACGGTTTCTGTTGTTGGATGTAATAATGATCATAGCAGTCATCATTTACTTCCGACATCTGAGCCGCTGAAGACACAGAGGATTAACGTTACTTCAGTTTAGAAGGAAGTGCGCCCGGTGCACTGAGAAATTTTAACCAAAGTATGTTATAGACTTCTCATTAAGACCCTAAAGAATCATTTCAGCTTGTGGAAAATGGGCATCTGATAACCCCTTTTAAAGAAGGCCTATTGAGTCGCAGGTGTCCCCAGAATGTGTCTGTGAAGTTTCAGCTCAAAATACCCCACAGATCATTTATTATATAATTTTGAAAATGCCTATTTTGAGTGGAAGCAGAAACATGCTATTTTTGTGCATGTGTCTTTAAATGCAAATGAGCTGCTGCTTCCTGCCCCCTTTTCCAGAACAGGTCTATACATTTACAGCTCATAACTCAGATACTCTGCAAAACCAAACATCTGTTTGGTTTTGATTATCATGTCTATTGCGTTGAAATTGTGCATTTTAAACTATATTCGTTTAAACTTCTTATATATAGTTTTCTAATAGCGCACACACAGAAAGCAGCTGTCACACAGCATGTGTTCTCTTTCATGTTTTATTGTGCTTAAACTGTCAAATACACACAGGTTTATGCTAAAAACACACGAGTTACAAAAACGGCTGGGAAAGAAATTGCATGTTTATATTAAATCTGTGGCAGCAGTTTAATACACACTAAATAAATCAATAAAACCACTGTTCTCTTTTCTCCTCTGAGGCTTAAACTCTAGTGTTCTGTGCTCGTCTGTGCAGCCAACGACAGAACAGTTAGCATGCTTTGCCTGAACTTTTGCCATGGCATTAGAACTGTTACACTGTTGTCACTTGCGAAAACAAAATGTTGCCACTGTGGGTGGAAACATGAAGATTAAGGGGCAGTGATATTATAATATTGAAAGGAAGCAAAATGGGAGAGAGAGAAGGGGGTGGGATCAGGAAAGGTCCTCAAGCTGGGATTCGAACTCGAGACGCCTGTTGCGCAACGGCACTGTATGTCAGCGCACTGCCCACAAGGCTATCGGCACCGACTAGGTAGTCCTTTTTCACCTTTTCTGGGTTGGTAGATGCACTGGGGACCCGATTATAGCACTTAAACGTGGAAAAAGTCAGATTAATTCATTGTCATTTACTTAAAATCTTCTTCTCTATAAGCCTCTTTAACAGACTACAGATATTAACAATATTAACACCAGAAATATTGGGGAGCTTGAAATTATCAGTCACCATCCACTGTCATTTATTGAAAAGAACAGCTCAGACATTCCATCCAACTTCTCATTTTGGAAAAAAAAAGATAACTGTTGAATCGACACAAGGGTATGATAATAGAATTCTCATTTGTATCAACGTTTCCTTTAATTCATGCATCCTTACTTTCTCTGTTGTTGCCTCATGTATCTCTCCCTTTCGTCATCCTTCTCTTGGGATTTCACCAGATTTTATTCTTATTGCAGTGATGCAGTGGAGGGTGAGAGAGGTCTCGCATTAGAATATGCATGAAGTAGCTCTGTGGAATTATCGTCGCGACCAATGAAGTGCACCTTGCTGTCGGAATTCTAACAAGGCTAAAACCTTGGCTTTCACCTCTTTTTCCTACTGTTGCGCTCTGCTTTATTTTGGCACCGTGAATACTCTCCAATTATGCAGCCCATCACACATCTGTATCTCTGCATTGTAAACACAACATTCACACCTTGTAAAAGACATCTGAAAATGAGCAATTACTCGTGAATAAGAATCAGAGCTGGGTTTATTTTCAACCTTGTGATCTCCTGGGTTCAGATCTTCTCTGCAGGCCATTTTTGAAGGTGACTGTTGATCAGTTCCTTTGAACACCTGCTGAATGAACGGCTGAGTCGATCACAATAAACCGTAGGGCCGTGAATATTCTCTCGGCTGCTGGCAATGTGAACCGGCCTTCACGGGCACAATAGAATCAGCACATGGAAAAAGCTATTCAGAACCAAACAAAAGAGGCTTAATGGAGAATTCAGCTCATAGTCTTATTTTTACCACCTTGATTAAAAGGAGCAGAGAGCAGAGAGGATTGTGATTTACTTCTGTATTTGGGTTGAGGAATAGAGGACAATGAAGGACATCTTCGCAGAGAGCTTGGTGCTTTCTCACAAGGCTGTGAAGATCTCAATAGCTCTTACTTGAAAAGCCTTGTTAAAGCAAAAGAATAGGAAAACCCTGCCTGGTAATTCCAGCTTATCTCGTGGCCTAAATCTGTTAGAGTCTGGCCTTTTATACCTCATTTATTTATTTCTTTACACGATTTTACTATTAATAGAATAATTCCAAGACGATGGCTGTTTAATGGGATGTGAATGTCAGCTACATCATTATGCATTATAAGTGTAACCTTATAAACCGAGGAACCAGGGTTTATTTGTTATTCAAGATTATGTGATTTTATATTTACGGGTAGGCCCTGTATATTATGGTACAAAGAAATGTGCTCTAACTTCTACGAGGCAGCTTAAAAGCTACAGTAGCATTCAAATATTAAAAATTGGTTAGATTTTTGTAAATATTTTTCAGTGAACCCTACTTGCATCTCCACAAACCGCCACATCTTTTAATCTGTCAGTGTAATGACTTTCAAAGGTATAATGTGCATATGCGTTTGTATATTTTCACTACAGCTCTGTGACATTTCTTATGTTGCTGTGTGTTGATTTCCAGCAGCCTTTGTTCCAAATGTATCGATCCTTCAAAAGGCCAATAAATGGTTTAACCGAGATGAATACAGATGATATAATAGAAACGAAAGTATAAACATGGTTATGAACAGATCAAGGAGTGCCACACTAATATGTTTAAATACCAGAAGCTTTAATTCAAAGTCGATATTCAAGTCTCAAGATTAAAGCAGTGTTGACGTCTTCGATAATGGAAAATTTCATCAATTGTTGCTAAGCTTACGCTGAGTTAACTCCTGAATTAAAGTTACCAGATAATTTACTCACCCCCATGTCATCAAAAATGTTCATGTCTTTCTTTCTTCGGTCGAAAAGAAATTAAGGTTTTTGAGGAAAACATTCCAGGATTTTTCTCCATATAGTGGGAGCCATAATGGGAGACAATAGGTTGAAAATCCAAATTACAGTTTTAATGCAGCTTAAAAGGGGTATACACGATCCCAGCTGAGGAATAAGCGTCTTATCTAGTGAAACGATTGGTCATTTTCTAAAAAATAAATAAAAATGTATATACTTTATAACCACAAATGCTTGTCTTGCGCTAACTCTGATGTGCATCTGTGAGCTCACGCATTACGTAATGGTGTTGGTCACACGTGACTAGTTCTTTCTGTTGTACTCCGGTTCAAAAAAGTAGGGTAGGGTAAAAAACTCATCTCATTTTCTCCTCCAACTTCAAAATCATCCAACATTGTTGTCTTACCTTTTTTTGTAAAGGGTGTTTGACGTTCTTTGCACATTCACTTTGTAAACACTGGGTTGGTATTTCCACCTACGTCATGTGTGACCTTTTCAACGTGACTACATAATGCATTAAGGCGAGCTAAAAAGTAAATTTGTATTATTTTTTTAGAAACTGACTGATCGTTTCACTAGGTAAGATCACTATTCCTCAGCTGGGATCATGTAGAGAACTTTGAAACTGCAATTTGGACCTTCAACCCATTAAACCCCACTGAAGTCCACTTTTTGGAGAAAAATACTGAAATGTTTTCCTCAAAGACTTACTTTCTTTTCGACTGAAGAAAGAAAGACATGAACATCTTGGATGACATAGCGGTAAGTAAATTTTAATTCTGGAGTGAACTAATCCTTGAATGCTTTAAAATTTTGTATTATTAGTATAGAAACTATATGCTACAGGTTTATGAATAATACATTGTGTGTTTGTAGGACCGTGGTTGAAAATTCAGAAACGATCTGTTGTTTTGTATGCAAGCAGCAGTAGTTCTGTCTAAACTGAATATATGTGGGTTTATGAATATAAATGTGTTATTATAGACTCTGCTTATTAATTTCTGTCAGCTGGTAGATGAAGAGCTCCTACTGTTTTGGGTCAAGTGCCATTTGGGCTATTCTGTTCAGCTGTTGTTCATCAAAATAATCTGAGATGTGGGTTTTGTATTATTTTATATAAACCTCTTGAAGCTCAATCTGTCATTCGGGTCCTATTACTCAGTGAAAGCCATAGTGTAGATCGCACTGATCTCTTCTGGCTTAAACAATTTTGAATGTCACGCAAGCTTTAGAAGTCTGTTTTTTCTCATTAATTCATTAATTAATATGTGTAAACTTTGTTGTGTTGTGTTATTGCTTATCCTTGTTATGCTTCTAATGGTTATATTAATATTCTTTGTTTACATTTTAATGTATTGATTCCAATTTTCTTATTTCTTCTTTTCTTAGGTAAGTTTGAAGCTTACATCCATTCTGTCTTTACCTGTTTGGTGAGTATGTTATCTAAAACTATGCATATGGCTAAGTTTGGTTATGACTACAGGACTTTGTATTCCAATTTTCTTACTATCAACAGAAAATATGTGCTACTGCTATTAGGGATGCACAATATGTTGGTTCTATCAGTTGTTGAATGATATTAGAGTTCTCTTTTTTTTATATCTATTGATATTATAACACTCAAAGTTAATCTTTTATCAGATTTAACAATGTAATAATACTGTTCTATGTCATTTTTAAGAAAATCTCAAAATTAATATCTATTTTTCATACTGTGCATTATAATGCTATGATGCCAAAAGTCACTTGTGGCATTTAAAAGATTTTATTTGTTTTTTATGTTTCATTTATTAAGACAAAATAGTGAAGAATTTGAATGTTGGTCGTTTATTGATAACATTAATATATTTTTTAGCTAATTGGTATTAACCAATTTTAAAATCCATGCGCATGCTTTTATGTCTTTAGGAATGGCACAGAGTGGACTAGTCATTCTCTAATAGTGACATTTTGGTTTATTTCTCATAATTAATAAAACTGCCCTTCATCAAATCAGCCCTTGCTATGCAGTGTGATCGAGTACAGAATTTTCCACTGGTTATGAGGCTTTGGCCAGTGCAGCCTGTGATTATCTCTGATCTGTGGTCAGTTCTTGGTCTGGGGAGCAGCCACTCTCAGACGGGCAGTGGCAAACATCACTCTAACTTTGGTTAACCGGTTACTAAACCCGCGACCTTGTCAAGATGCACTCGTTTGCCTTAGAACAGTGCGATAGACGTCAGTGCTGAAGTGGAATTTAAACACTGCGCAGACCACATACAGACACTGGTTGGTAAATTTAGGGGAGGATAAATTGCAAATTACAGGTTTGCTTTTTTTCCTGCCTTAAAATTCATATGTTGAGATTTTCTTTGAGTTGTTTCTGGTTGCTGCATTTCTTTGAAATACCAGACATCTTATAGCCAGTTGGCAGTAGAGGAATGTTCTAGAAGCGTTGTACATAGACTTTTTAAAACCACTTGCCCTGTCTTCAAAGAACCAGTGTCTGTGCATGCATGGCAGTGCTAATACCCTGTTTAAAATGTCTAAGTGAAATCATATATTTCAGAGCTCAACAGTATAAGTTCTATATGAAAAAAGTTGAAATACAAAAGATGTAGAATTTACAGGTATTACATAAATTTGAATCTCAAAATTTCAACCTCAAAATTCCTGTATCCTGTATCCTTTAGACACATTTATAGCATCAAGTGAAATCCTGTTGTAGTTTTGTAATGCATGTATGGTATTGTTGAACAGACATGATCGCACATTAAAGGAAAAGTTCACTTCCAGATCAAAAAATTAACAGATATTTTACAGAGAATTTATGTGTTTTGAGGAAAACATTTCAGGAATTATCTCCATATAGTGGACTTCTATGGTGCCCACGAGTTTAAACATCCAAAATGCAGCTTCAATGCAGCTTATAAAGGGCTCTAAACGATCCCAGCCAAGAAATTAGGGTCTTATCTAGCAAAACGGTTGGTCTTTTTCTAAAAAAAATAAACATTTATATACTTTTTTTTACCTCAAATGCTTGTCTTGTCTAGCTCTGCGTGCGCATATGTGTAATCCGGGTCAATACAGTTAGAGAGTTAGAAAAACTCCCACCTCATTTTCTCCTCCAACTTTAATATCGCCCTACATCGCTGTTTTAACTTTTTTTGTAAATGATGTTGAGAAAATAACTGATTGTTTCGCTAGATAAGACCTTTATTCTTCAGCTGGGATCGTTTACAGCCCTTTGAAGCTGCATTTAAACTGCATTTTGGAGTTCAAACTCACGGGCACCAATCAAGTTCACTATACGGAGATAATTCCTGAAATGTTTTCCTAAAAAAACACAGAAAGGCATGAACATCTTGGATGACAACGGGGTGAGTACATTATCTGTAAATTTTGGTTCTGGATGTGAACTTCTCCTTTAAGCAAATAATAGAATTGAATGATCTGCCCACATCATTATCAGATGTATTATCTATTTAATTTATTGCTCCAAGATCAGGATTTTCTAGACTAGAGAAATAGTGTGGTAATTGCTGCATTTATCCTATGACAGCTCCTGGGGTTTAATTGCTCTAATTGTTTGATTTAAGATAGGGGCTTCTTGACATTTTGGTAATGAGAAAAATTTCTATTGTTCATTTTTGATTGTTAATGTCTAATGACTAAATTGCATGTTTATATCAAATAAGGAGCGATTACTTCAGCGCCGGTGATCATTCCTATCAAGGATAATGAATAGAAGATCAGTTTTGCAGTTTTGTCAGCAATCTTGAGCTGTTTTCCAATACAAATCCACAGCTAAATGTTCATACAGTGTTTGTGGACAGGAAATGGAGGACCTGCTGTATTCCTCATCTTTACACATGCAATAAAAATGGAGCTCTTTTTGAGCAGTAAAAGTATTTTATCTGTGGAAGATTCTTCTAGTGTCTCACAACTAAAGACTGACTGGGTCTCTTATTTCTGATTCTGTTTGATTAACCATTCTGTTTGGGCTTGTTTGTGTGTTGCACACAGCTTATTTCTGGGCTTGCTTGTCATGTGGCATTTCAACAAGCACTGTGCCATTCCTTTAGCGTCAGGCCTTCAGTGTCTCAGTCCACACCAGTAGTGTAGCCAGATCAAAGATAGGCCTCAATGTGCTAAAATTTCTCATTTCAGGGCATAAAGAAACACACTTTGGTCTGGTTTGGTGATTTTGGGCAGAAATGAAATATTTATTTGTTTTCATTTGCATTCCTTACATCCCTATACTATGCTGCAGTTGGAACATGTTGGATTATATATAAGGGCACGTGTCAGAAAAGAGCTTATTTGATTTTTTTTTAAACAAACAGAAAAGCAAAAAAGTTCATATTCGAACATTATGCAGACATATCAAGGAGGAAATCAGAAATCAAAGTACTCATACTCATACTTTTCTGTTCTCTTTTTAGACAGGGCATGTGTGTGTGTGTGTGTGTGTGTGTGTGTATATGTGTGTCTGTCTGTCTGTCTTTTTGATGTAGAGAGATACCCTAAGGCTCCTTTCATCTCTTGTCCGAGATAAACTCAAGAATTTTTCTCAGCAAGCACTTTTGGCTTTGTGTCAATGCAGAAAACATTGGCCAATCTAGCAGAAAGGTCTCTCGCTCTTTGTCTATATGCTTTAGTGGAATGTTCATTATTGTAACACAAACTGTAACAGATTGTATTTATTTAGTTATTTTTTAAAGGGGTCATCGGATGCCCATTTTCCACAAGCTGATATGATTCTTTAGGGTCTTAATGAGAAGTCTAAAACATACTTTGGTTAAAATTTCTCAGTGGTAGTGTAGAAAACATCCGTTTACCTTGTCAAAATCAGCCCTGCTCAGAGCAAGCCATTCTATTGCATGTTCCTTTAAATGCTAATGAGCTCTGCTCACCCCGCCCCTCTCTTCTGTGGGGTGACCAGCCGGTCTGTTTACTTTAATCGTATTTAGCCGCAAAACTTGCTAACTAGCACACTATCAAGAAAGACAACTTGCAAAGATGCATGAAAAACCCTTACACTCACTTCTGCTGTAGGTGAAGCTGCATCACGAATGATTCGCGCAAACACAGATGCATTTATGTAGCTGGCCAGGCACATTTTTTTCTAAAATGAAAGTAACGTTAATCCTTTCATCTTCAGCAGCTCACATGTCGAGAGTAAATGATAATTGTTATGATCATTTTTACATCCAACAACAGAACACCTCAATCGCTCAATCGGAGACATTCTTATCCTCCTCTGCACCGGAGTCGAAACAATGGCGGTCAGAGTCAGTCTGTTTACAGCTCAGTCAGGTCAACTATCAACTATCGTGGGTGCAGCCTTTGTCAGTGTGACGTCACACCGACAAGAAGCTGAGAATGGCTTGATTTGAAAAAGAGGATATTTCTTATCAGGGCTCGACAATAAGGAGTGCCCGTTGGCCTGGGGCCAGCGTGAAAGACGCTCAGGACAGTTGACGAATCTATCACTGGCCCGATCGGGCCACTGCCGCGTCGTCACAAAAGTTTATCACTTGCACCTGTTTTTTAACCTTGATAATTTAAAATTATAAGCGATCACAGAGATGGCAAATAGCCTACAAAAGTATGTTAAAATACTTGAAGATTAGCTTTGTAGCTTTAACAATGATCAATCCATACTTAATTTATACAGTGGAGACAGATGCACAGATCTACCGGACATATTTCAACCGATCTCTGTTCAGGGTTTGCACACAAACTGCATGCAATCTTTTTTCAAAATGTCATGTGTGTGGAAATGTTACTCTTACTAAACTCTTTAAACGTCCGTTAATGGAGGCCAGAGACACTGAAGACGAACGCAAAGAGGAAAAAATACTGTAGCAGGTAGAGCAAGATCACCGTTCACAATGCGCAAAATATTGGAAATATTATCTTAAATATTGAAACTGTGGTTTATGTGAATGTATCTCTGAGGGGAACTGACTGTTTTAAGTAAAGTTTACATGGCGTTTTCTTTTCATTTGCCAATGTATGATGTATTTAAAGTAGCGTTCCTAAGCACAGCGCTGCTTGGTTTACAGCGGTAACCATAGAAACATAATATCAGTCTTATTCCATAAGCGCCACCTGCTGACAAAAACTGAGTTCTTTCAGTCTGTCTGCTTCTTTTCATTTGTAATAAAATATGAATAATTAAAAATTTTTGAACAAACAAATAATGTTTGAACTTTAGTTATGCTAGTAGGTTTAGTGTTATCAATTTTTTTTTGGTATGTAAAACTTTGGTGTCATATAAGCTTATTAATTAAAATTAAAGATAACATAAGTCAAAAACAATGATAACAGCAACTATTTATTTTTTTGTGGTAGAACCACTGGCCCGACCGGGTGGATTTTTATCATAATGCCAACACACATTTATGTTCAAACAACATGTGAAAGTGAATTTTGCATCCGATGACCCCGATCACTGAACACAGAAAATAGGCTTCCAATTCATTAGTTAAAACTTTGAATTCACCTGTACAGTTTAAAAAATGAAAATTAGTAAATGTAAATTACAAAATGTTTATGTAAAGAGGCTGACACACTAGTCTTCATCTGCACCTGTCATGAGCCACAGTATCACCTGCTGTAACATTCATTTCTATGGTAATGATGAATCTAAACACAGCAGACGGTGTTTGTGTGTGTGTGTGTGAAAGAGAGAGAGAGAAACTCTGGCATCTGTGCTGCGATATATTGATATGTCAAATTCTCAAAATCATTAAATGACAAGATTGCTGGATCCTTTAATGAACAGAAAGTTCAAAATAACAGCATTTATTAGAAATTCGAAATATGAAGGCATGGTAACTAGCTTCTATACCGTTTATGGACCCCGAGTGTCTAATTTGCAAGTCATGGTACATTTCATGCGAGCTTGAGCGACGTCCTCTGATTTAATATGAGATGGAGTCGGCTCTGATGTCTCGATGTAAGCTCAGTCGTGCATGTGCTAATGAACGTGTGAAGCTTCGACAGAATCAGAAATCGAGATCGTGAGATGACAGTGATATTTTAGATTGACCTTTCCATGTCATCTTACACATGTGGATGTCTATATATGAGTTTGATATGTCAGCAGCACTACACAAATCTTCAGTGACTAGTCTGTCATAAGGCAGAGGGATATAAGAAGACATACTCCTTAGATGACACTTCACAGGGGTCAGGATCAGGATTTGTCCAAATATCACCTTGGGGGGACTGAATGAGACATAAATGTCAGAAGGAGGTGTGTGATGTGTGTATGTGTTTCACGTTAAAGCGTAAAGGACAAACAAGGCATGACTAAAAGAATAGTTCACCCCAAAATGAATATTTGCTGAAAAATTACTCGCCCTCAGGCCATTCAAGATTTAGGTGAGTTTTTGTCATCAGAACAGATTTGGAGAAATAAAAAAGTGTGTGGATCTGAAATATTTCCACAGCATCAGACATTTTTGTGTAAGATAAGCAAACAGTGAAGATACATTTATGATTTTACCATGTAGACTTTCATGATCTTGTGTCCTATTTGAGACACAGTGTGTCAGAGCTCAAGCTGTGGGTCAGAATGACCTTGGATGTCTTTCTCTGCTAGGAAACAATTACACACACACATACAAGCCCGATTCTTCACTCCACAGGTATCAACACTTCTCACATACAGGCACACACTGCTGTTTTATTCTTTAGAGGCCATATGCTTGATTTGACAGTTACACTTGAGGTTAAAGGTGAAGCGATGCACCATATGTGTGCGTCACGTCTCTAACATACATCTACTGTCTGAACATGTGCTCACATACCAGTGTGTGCTATGAAGAAGCAACATATATTCAGTATATCTTTTTTTTTATTAAGTATAAACTAACAGTCAAAAGTTTTTGGACAGTATGACTTTTAATGTTTTTAAAGAAATCTCTTCTGCTCACCAAGCCTGCATTTATTTGATCCAAAGTACAACAAAAACAGAAATATTTGTACTATTTAAAATAACTTTTTTATTTGAATATATTTTAAAATGTAATTTATTCCTGTGTTTTTCATAGTTGAATTTTAGCATCATTACTCCAGTCACATGATCCTTCAGAAATCACTCTAATATTCAGATTTGCTGCTCAGAAAATTGTATTATTATTATGATGTTGAAAACAGCTGAGTAGAATTTTTTCAGGTTTCTTTGATGAATAGAATGTTCAGAAGAACAGCATTTATTTGAAATAAAAAAAAACATTATATATAATGTTACAAAAAGCATTTTATTTTAAATAAATGCTGACCTTTGGATTTTTCTATTCATCAAAGAATCCTGAAAAAACGCAACTGTTTTAAATATCGATAATAATAATAAAAGGTGTAAAATCAGCATATAAGAATGATTTCTGAAGGATCATGTGCCACTGAAGACTGGAGTAATGATGCTGAAAATGTAGCTTTGATCCCAGAAATAAATTACATTTTAAAATCTATTCAAATACAAAGCAGTTATTTCAATTAGTAAAAATATTTCACAATATTACTGCATTTTCTGTATTTTGGATTAAATAAGTACAGGCTTGATGAGCAGAAGAGACTTCTTTAAAAAACATTAAAAATCTTACTGTTCAAAAACTTTTGACTGGAAGTGCATATTCTGTTAGAACATCTCTATTCAGGGTAATATATTAAAGGGATTTTTTTTTCTACATGCAAGTTAATAGGCTTTATAGTTTGCGTTCTGCACTGTTATTCATTGCTTTTGTTATGTATGCATTGTCAACATTCAAGGATGCTTGTAGGAAACACGGAGATGTACACTGTGCAGAAATGAAGCAGAGCGAATGGTTTAGCATGCTGCGCACACACACTTTTTGTTTGGCAGTGTCATTTTGCAAGCTTCACAGACTGTGGAAGTCTAAGCTATAGGACAAGCCAAGTGTGAGCTATAGGACCACGACTTTATCCAGCCTGACTGAAAAATGAATGAATAATGCATGTGTGTCCAGTAGAGCAAAACCATCGTTCTCTCTCTCTCTGAGCTGGTCTTATTTTTTATTTTATGCTAATCTGCCTCATTTTCTTTGGTATGTATATACTAAGGAAGAATTTTATATGTACATTATTTATATATATATATATATATATATATATATATATTATTTTTTTATATACAGTATGTATAGTGTACTGTATATAAAGTGATGTTGTTTTCTTATTTTCTCAAATTTGAAGCTTTGTTCTGTCTTCTCTTGTTCTCGAGAGCATTTCCTCTTTCTCTAAGCTTCCAGCTGCAGAACCCATCCATTTAATCCTGTTAGATAGACCAGGCTTAAAGCTGAGGATGTCTTGAGCATCTTGTGCTGGAAGGCACTTTTTCACAACTGGAAAGGGACCAGTAGCTGTTTGTCATCCAAAGCAGCAGTACTGACAGAGAAAAGAAAAAAGACAGAGGCGAGATAGTATGAAATTGTTATTCCATAACATTTCCCAACACTTTCGAGGAAATTGCCAAAAGAGACAGAGCCTTGGGCAAAACACTGGTCAGAGATTGTGTTTGACTTTTACAGTTTCCAGGTTGAATCAAAAGGAACACAAGCAACCAATACTTTTATGATGAGTTGTTTTATGATAATGTTTATTTAAACTTTATATTTTTAAAATTCTATATATTTTTATGTTTAATTTTAGTTAAGGGAAAGCAAAAAAGACAGCAAGTGAAATATATACAGTATAGAGTTAGAGAGATGGAGAGACTGCATTGACCTGCCTGAAGCCAAATATTGTTCATGCATTTAAATAGGAATATTATTAAAATGGCGGATGAGCAGTGTATGTTGCATTCTGAGCAGCAAGTGAATCTGGGCCTGTGATGGTAAGAGAGCGTTAAAGGTGGCAGACCACTTCAGCTGAAACTTCTCTTCCAAACCCGAAGAATCCATCACACTGTTTGCTTAAGAACAGTCATTTATTATAAATCAAGCTAGATGACAGCTCGTATGATTGTTTCAGGTTCAGAGAGGTAATCACACCCTTCTCATATGATGAAGAACTGTAGAGTGCTAAATAATAAGTCCACATCTAGCCACCAGCGGATGCTGAAAAACAAAAGTGCGCTGTGGAAAATGACACCGTCTGGAGCAATAACAAGAAATCTTATTGAAAACAGCACAAAATGACCTTTTCAGAATCATAAAACAACATAAATGAAATTTTAAGATGCCCAAGAGCAATATCTGAGAGTGTCTGTCTGTAATATAACAAGAGTAGCAATATCTGTGTCCTCTTGGTAGCATATGCATACACTGTAAGTTACTGAAAGAAATATTAGAAGTGGTCAGTGATTCAACACCATTGCTTTATAAGGATGATTCACTCTAGCCATGCTCTTTATCGGTTTTATTTCTTCATCTGCTGATAAAACCAGACACAGGCCCTATAGCCTGGCTGATATTTTGTTATAATGAACTCTCTCTCTCTCACACACACACACATACACACACAAACAAGTTGAGATGCCTTCTATACTTTGTCCTTGGAGTTCTGAAATGAGCCGTGTCTTTTAGAGATGAAAAAGAAAACTCATGCTAGACTAATTAGTAAATACCAATGATTTCTGCTCATTGCTTTCCATTTAAAAAAAAGGATTCTATTTTATGCAGTATTTTATGCACGTGCAATATAATTAACATGTATTATGCATAGTAAAATACATTATAAACATGTTATGCAGTTTAAGTAAATTTTCTCTAGTTTAAATGATGTGTGATATTTTTATAGGAAATAAGACAAAATGTTGATTAAGAACATGTAAATCTCAATGAATGTACCTTTAACATTTGTTCAGATGTTTCAGTCATCGATTATGTGCTCTGAAGCCCTGAAGGCCACACATCTATAAGAACTGACGTGTGCTAGCCCTGGCTAATTACTTAAACGAACTGAAATCTATAAGCACTTTCAAATGCCATTAGCTTGAGATACGGTGTAATAAACATAGATGATTAGATGCGCCACAGGGTAAATAACACTATGAAAGTGTCCCATAGCAAACCAGCCTTTTTCCGTGTGATTGGTAATGAACATCTGCCTGTTGTTCAGAGAAGACTCACTGATTAAAGGTTCACTCATCACATTTGAAGTATATTATACATTATTCTGTCTAAAATGTGAGTAAAATGAAGTGCTTGTTGAAGTATTCTGTATATACAGTTGAGGTCAAAAGTTTACATACACTTTGCAGAATCTGCAAAATGTTATTTATTTTATTTAGTACTGCATACTGAATAAGACGTTTCACATATAGTCCACAAGAGAAAATAATAGCTGGATTTATAAAAAATAACCCAGTTTAAAAGTTTAAATGCACTTGATTCTTAGTGCTGTGTTGTTACCTGTGTTTTTTTGTTTAGTGATAGTTGTCCATGAGTTGCTTGTTTGTCCTGAACAGTTAAACTGCCTGCTGTTCTTCAGAAAAATACCTCAGGTCCCACAAATTCTGTGGTTTTTCAGCATTTTTGTGTATTTGAACCCCTTCCAACAATGACTTTAAAATCCATCTTGACTCATATGCAACTATTACGGAAGGTTCAAACACTCACTGATGCTTCAGAAGGAAACGCAGTGCATTAAGAGCTGGGGTGTGAAAACTTTTTGAATTTGAACATCATGGTAAATTTGGTGTATGTAAACTTTTGACCTCAACTGTATAAGTATATTGCTTGAAGTGAAGGATTAAAGAGGTTTTGTTTGGCAGGAGAAAGGTTAGAAGTAAAGTATGTACCGTGTATGTGATAACGGGAGCTGTGAGAAAAGCATTGTGGGTAATTTAAATATCAATCAATGCCTCAGTGTTGGACACACACACATATACGTGCACGCCAATGCTATAATTGGAGCCCAACAAAGGACTATTGTTGCTGCAAATTGTGTGTTTGCTATTTGTGATGTTTAATGTGATATTTCACCCTGAATTCCATACTGCTGCTGCAAAGAATAATATCTACCAATTATTTGATGACAGTGATTTGTTGCCCTTTAAGTTGTGATTTGCACGATGGTCACAGATGCATCAAATATTTCATGCTTCGTTTAACATATTTCACCATTTTAAAATTCTTTCTACAGAATTCTGATGATTGGATTTTAAAGCTAAAATTAGAGCATATAAACAGTTGGTATGCCTTGTGTGAATATATGTGTGTTTGTGTGTCTTTGCGCACATGTCTGGAAACCATAAATGATGCAGATGAAAAAATGTGAACTGATTTGTTCTAGCGGTACATTTCGTGCAGAGCCTTGACCTTCAACTGAAACTTTCAGCATTGTGACAGTGTCCACATTACGCCGTGCTTCCCTACAGTCACGTTATTACAGGGTGCAGTGTTTAAAATAATCACTCAGGCAGACATGAAACAAACATAATGTAGTCAGCGGGGAGCCAGTGACTTCTGTCTGCTTCTCTAAATCAAGATTAATGGGCTTGTGAATGCTACATTAATAGGCTGTCACTTGAGGATAAATTTACAAGAGCATGATGATTATCCCAGTTTTACTTAATTTCCTCATTACAGGTGTTTTTGTTGGATTAGAGCAGGGTGCAGTTTGAAAAAGCCGGATCCAGAACCTCTGGCACGTATACTACCATTCAGAAGTTTAAGGTCAAACTTTTTTTTTCATGTTTTTTAGTGTTTTTTTTTTTTTTTTTTTTTTTTTTTGGAGAAAAAAATAAGACATTTCATTACAATTTAAAATTACGTTTCTATTTTAATTAGGACCTGATTGGAATTGCTTAGATTCTTCTTCTAATTCTCCAAAATGAATTGCACTTTTGAGGGCCTAAACATTCTCAAAAACTCATGAAACTTTGCACACACACCAAAAGTGGTGAAAATTTACATCAGATATTGGTTTCAGAAGTGGGTGTGGCAAAATGGCTCGATAGCGCCACCTATAAAATTTCAACAAGTTTCCAGTATTCGATTGAAATTTGGTAGACACATGTAACACACCAATACCTACAAAAATGTCTCAACTTCCCAACAGGAGGTCTGTTATTTAGAATTTTCTCAGCAAGTTTTGTGCCGGGTTTTTTTTGCCATTTTCAGGTGTTATATTTAAACTAAGTCCTCCTAGAGTTTTAAACAAATCAACATCAAATTTTTTCAGTGTAATCTAAAGCCCTTTTTGATGTTAAATTGCAAAGATCTTGAGTTTTCGTTGAAGGCTGTGTTTTTGCCGGCCTGTTAAACTTCTATGTTTTGCTATGAAACAGGAAGTTGCTATAATTCAGGCATACAATGTCCGATCTGCACTAAAATTCACATGTTTGATAAGAGTCTGATTCTGAACATATGACCATATTCAGTTATACCCATAGCGAAGGGGTTGTAGCTTAGCATTACAATGTCCAATCTGCCCTAAACTTCACACGTTCAATAACAAATCTAAAGGTCAATATTCTGTTATAATCATAGCGCCACCTGCTGTCAACAGGAAATGACTTGTGTTACACTGACTTAAACATGCAATGTCTAATCTGCACTAAACCTCACATGTTTGGTATGAGTCCTGGCCTGAAGACATCTAAAGGGCAATATTTAGTTACAATGCTTTGCACTAACTCAAACATTCCAAGTTGCCAAATTTCGTATGTTTTATAAAAGTGCTGGCCTGAAGACATCTACATGCCAATATCCAATTATAGTCATAGCGCCACCACCTGATAGCAAGAAGATTGGCACATATAAAGGACTTTGACATACTCATTCTATATTCACCACTTTAAATGCATATTGCCCACCGTTCGCTGTTTTCCTAAAGTCACCGGGTGGCGGTGACCCCGGGTGTGAGGACCCTTTCAACGCTGCTTGCAGCTTTAATATATTTTTTTGTTTATTCCACTGATTAAGGAATATTCTTATTAAGGTTAAAACTTGCTGAAAACTTGCCCTAACTTTGAAAGGTGTGATATCTGTTATATTCTGTATATCTTTTGAAAACACATTCATACTTTTGCTTGGATTCCACATTTTAATGCATCATTATGTTCTGAAATGCATTTGACCTTTTGTAAGCTGCAATGATGACTGGAAGATGGCGGTTCACTGGTTTTTATTATGGGCTCATTAAGTGAGAAAAACAGAAGCTCTAACAGACACACAAACAAACTGTTTCTATGATTGCAAGTGATTTTGTTTGTGTCTGTATATGAAGAGTAATAGATAAAATCCAATGTAAGTTGTGTTTTTTGATACAGCATACAGTCACTTATGCTGTTACTTACGCACTTAAAACCATATTTTTGTTGGGAAAGCCGAAGAAAATGCATTCTTTTTGCATTTCTGAATCCACCGCTTTCCCTGGGCTACTATAATAAGGCCACCGTTATGATTGGTAATATCCTTGTACATTAGGAATTGCTGACACAAAGCATTGTGAGAGCCGTAGGCCATAGACTACACTTGATTTAAATGAAGTGCTTCTGAAATATAGTCTTATTTCGCTGTCAGTCACCCTTATTTTTTTACCACTGACAGGGCTGTCATGCTCAGCTCCAGTGTCACACATCTAATAAAGGCCCTGCTTTCATATCTGGAGCTGAGTTTGCTTCCTGATGGGAGCCAACAAAAAGATTGAGTCTCGCTGAGGTGCTGCATTTATTTAACATCATGCCATAGGTCTAGATCAATGAAGATTTGGCTGTGTGTTTGTGTGTTTGGTATTTCATGTATAGACCTATACATGAATTATACATTTGTTTTCTTTCCATGTTAGTAGTTGTTTTCATTGCTCATTGAATGAAATACAGCAGGTCTGTTAGTGGAGGGAAAATAGAAGGAGAGAGAGACTCTATAGACTCTATTAATTGGAATTTCTGGGCCACTGAGTTGCTTGAGGCTTTATTCTAAAACATTTTCAAAACGAACAAGAGTTTCATTAATTAGGAGAGAAACCCAACATGCGCACACACACCCTCATGCCTTTTTATGGTGAGGGGAATGTAATAATTCTATATTGGTATTGTTTTCCTTTTTATTTTCTTAACCTAAGGCTTACCTTTCCATTCATTTTTTCACCCTGAAAGAGGCTTTAGCCCTGTCTCGTTTTAATGTCATGTCATCCATCATCATGCTGGCTAGTGGTGTGTGTGTGTGCACCAGAGTCCAGTCTTTCAGGCCAGTTTATCCCTCCATCTGTAATTAAAATCACTCATGGAGAACACCACCACCGCTGAACAATGGCATCCATATTTTATTACACACACACACAACACCTACAATTACAGGCTGAGCCGCTCTTCACACACACTTACACATACACACACCCACACTCATTTGATGGAATTTATTTTTATCATCCAACTCGAAATTGGGTTTTGACAAAACTGTCACTTTCAAGGACCTAGATAAGATTGACGAGTGTGTGTGTGTTTGCTCATACTGCAGCTCTGATTTCTTTGAGGTGGAGTCATAAAATCTGGAATCACTTTTCATTCCTTTTCTGTCTTTCTAAGATTTTGGCCCTTTTACCTTTTTTTGTTTTGTTTTTTTTGTTTTTTTCGAATTATAAGGTCACTGGGTTTATAGCAGGAAAGTGATACGGTCTTGAAGTCGGGTTCCTTGGAATGCCCCTCCGCATTTCATTGGTTGACCAAACAGATAGTCCCGCCCCAAAACCAGCACAACATTGGTTAAACCATTATTGCTGTGTTGGTTTGGTGGTGTTGCTCAAACACATGATTTGATATAAGCCTATAAATTGTTTATTTATAGTTGTCTCTGTATATTAAGCTGGTAAAAAAAATACTAAAGTACACTAAAGGATTGAGGTTTTTAATGTTTTAAGTTTTTTAAAGATTTAAGTTTGTAAGTTCTTCTAACCCACGCTGCATTTATTTGATTAAAATACAGTAATATTGCAAAATATTTTTACAATTAAAATAACTACTTTCTATTGCAGTATATTTTAAAATGTAGTTTATCCCTGTGAGGGCAAAGCAGAATTTTCAGCAGACATTACTCTTCAGTGTCACATGATCATTCAGCAGTGGTGGATGAAGTACACAAATCAAGTACTTGAGTAAAAGTACAGATGCATATAATAAAATATTACTCCAGAAAAGTAAAAGTACTCCTTATTCAATTTTACTCAAGTGAAAGTACAAAAGTACTTGATTTTTTTATGTACTTAAGTAAAAAGTACTGATAGATAGATTTATTTTGCAATTTTATATAGGCTACTTAATTTGATTTAAGTAATTACGTAACTAATTTAATGCTCAAAATACCTGGGATTTTTTTCAAACTTTCAGTGGGCTTAAGTAGATCACCTGTACAGCAGATTTAGTTCACAAGCAACTGACAGTTTTGACCTGAATATGATTTTTAGTTGCAATAATTAATCCTAAAATTCAACATTAGTAACTACTTAGTTACTGTCCACCACTGTCGTTCAGAAATCATAATATGCTCCTTTTGTGCTTATAAAAATTTATATTCCTGTGAAATCCATTTGCTTTTTTCCCCAAATTCCATTTAATTTTTTTCCGAATTCCATTTTTTTTTTCTGGGTTCCAAATTTTTTCATTTTAATTTTTTCTAAAACTCTGTTTTAATGGTTACTTTTAAAAAATATATTTATCAAAAGCTTGTCTGATTAATTGAAATCATGAAACTTACACAATTTAACAGCAATTTATTAAAAGTTAAAAATGACATTTTTAAGGCCCTATAAAATATGTTTTTCTCAAATCAATTTTTATTTTTAGCAAAATCTGTTTTTTCCATTAATTTCCTGGTTTCCATTTAAATGGTTCGATAATCAAAACCAGGTCTAATTAATTGATTTTATAAAGAATTAATTTAATTATTTTATTCATTTATTTTCTGAAATACTGTGTTGTGTATCTACATTTCTGATAAATAATTTCTGGTAAATATTTTCTGGTAAATATTTCTTAAAAATAATGTTTTAATAATCATTTTATTATTAGTAGAAGTACTATCATTACATTTAAGTAATGTATTTCTGTCACAGTTTCTTCAAGTTAAACCAAACTTTTATTTTGACAGGTTGCTGTGAAGATCTTCAAGTTTCTGTTTGTATATGATATAGAGATAGTTGAATGGTAAATGAATGGTAAAATACTCATGAAGTGACTCTCCGAGCAGTTCTAGATATTATGTTTACATGTTCATGTACTCATATATTGAGGCGGCAGAGACCGAAAACATCGCCAACGTCACTCGTGTTTCAGTATGTGTGTAGTAAACAAAATTGCTTCTACACCATTCATTCACACAGAGACACACAGAACATGCAGGTTAGTATTTTTGCAGCTTAATATTCACAGACGCTAGTGTATATCACGTTTTAATTTAAGTGTACTGACTTATTTTTGATTTATTCATCCAAATTTGGACAAATTCCATTTTTATGACTGAATTTTCGCAATTCCGTCCGCGTTTTCTGCGTTGTGGAAACCATAGGGGCCCTACTCATTATTATCAATATTGAATATAAAAGTTCAAAAGAACAGGATTAAGTTTAAAATAGAAATCTTTCATAACAAAGTCTATACTGCCACTTTTTTGATCACATTTAATGCATCCTTGCTAAATAAAAGTACTAATTTCTTTATAAAAACTTTGTAAGCCCAAAGTTTTGAACAGCAGTATGAGTCTTCAGTCTTATGTTCATTCTTTTCTACAACTAAAAGAGTCAAAGTACAACTGTCACAAACTCCTCCTTAAAGAGTATGTCATCTGGACATCGTTGACATTCTGTTTTGACTGTTATATAGCATAAGGTGTTCTTATTCTTGCATACTACAGTATATTGGCCAGTTAATACACTTGGGGTTCAGCCAGACACTTAAAGTTTAAGTTTAACTGATATCTTCTCTCTCACGCTCCATCCTTCCCTCTCTTCCTCCGGCTGCCTCCAGTCTGACTGATAGACCATTCACACTCATCCTCAAGAGAGTCTCCCTCTCTCACACCCCTCTAAATCATCCCTCACTTCATTCCAGTCCTTTATTCTTCCCCTGGCTCTCACCCTTTACCTCCCAATTCTTCCTCTATCCATCGTCTCATCCCTCTAGAGATTTCTTCTGTCTGCCTGCTTCTGGTAATCACAGACAGGTAGAGACAGATGGCAATACTTCTTCCCCGCTCTCTCTTACTTTATCTCACTTTATCTTGCTCTGTCTCTCTAATGCTGTCTGAGATCAAAGAGTCTGAAACATTCACTTCAGCCCCACGGAGTTCATCAACCGGGTGGCTGACACAGTACAAGGTCATTTAACATGTATTACTATTACATTTTCTGTACTGTTGAAAACTTTTTGGTGGTAGTACAAAATGTCAGCAGTAGGAAATTCATTTTGCACTATGTATTAATTTTATAATATACATGACAATGCAGCAAGAAGAAGCTTTAGGAAATGTCTAAATGCTGGTTTGTTGTCATGATCAGACTGATATTAGGATATGTGTGTTGAGTTATTCGTTTCACTCACTGTCCTCATTTTCATAATACTCTGCTGCCACCTAGTGCTACATCGCTTTCTCTCTTTCTATCTTTCAGTCATCTGCACCACTCCTGCTGTCAGACACAAAAGCCAATCAGGCCTTGTCGTTAAAGAGAGACAGTACGAGTGGAGAGGACGGTGTTGGTTCAGTCAGGAAACTCACACACGCATACATTAACTTTAGTGTTTACATATCCCTCACATAGACACTTAGGTACACACTGGAGAATGAACACAATTACCACACACACACACAGTTTGTCAGACCGAACCTAGACGCAGTCTTCCGATCAAACACACACACACACACACACACGCTCATTTACATATAAATTGCAGTAAGTAGGACAGAAGCTTGTTTAAATTTGATGAGCGCTTTTGTTCAAATGAGGACTGAAAGCAGAGGGGTATCGAATGAATAGACTTTCAGCTTCAGTGTGTATATAGCAATAGTTTGGGGACAACTGAGGACAGCCTGATGTGATTTTTATGTATAATAAATATATTTTTCAAATTTGTAGGGTTAGAATTAATGTGTAAAACATTGAAACAATAGAATGATTTTTGTGCTTGCTTGCTAGAATATCCAGCACTTTGTATTGGATGTCATTGTGTGATCTGTATTCATATGCTTATATGTCTGATAAGTGTTATCTAGCACCATGACAGATATTTAGTTTGCAATGATGTGATTGGACTAGCCTGTTGTGAGCATTCGAGCTGTACATCGTCCAATTGATAGTTCAACAGCACTCATCAGTTTAGATGCTGATGTCAGTATTGTTCCATGTTGTTTTTGTTGGAGATATGTGGATCTGTAGACATAGAGGAGCCAGGATTGACTGGAGAGCATCTTAATACCAGACTGGAACAGAGGTTTAAATCTAAACTAGAGCACAGAAATGCTATTATTACCCATAATTCATGGGATGACTCTCAGCATTCCTTGAAAGAGCAAGCTTTTCTTTTGGCTCGATTACTTGAAACCGCTGTTCTCTTTCCCTGCAATTACACAAAACATTTGCTTTTTTTTGGCTGTTTTACTGGAGCTTCTTCAAATCGTCCAGAAGAAGCAAATGTGCTTCAGTAAAAAGCGGGTAAGATGTGATTGAAGTACTTTTACAAATTCGCTCATTCTGTCAATTGGGTCATTACTGGATCATTTTTCTCCACTTTATACATTTGATGTTATTTCCTAAATGGTTTCACTCATGGTAAGACCAAGATTGCATGATAGACATAGTTATTCTCTCATATTATCTAAAATGTTTGAAATGACCACCAATCAGCTATCTCATCTCTTTGACCCTCAACATGACATTTTGTTGATATTTAGGGCAGTCTTGCAGATCATAGTGGGTGGCCAGAGCAAAGGGAAAATAAAATTCAGCAAGCCACAAATAAATTCTATGTAGTTTATTTATTTTAGGTTATTTTTAGAAATGCACTACAAGTTTGTAAAGTTTTTTTTAATGTTTTCTGCTCACCAAGCCTGCATGTATTTGATCCGAAATGCAGAAAAACCAGTAATATTGTGAAATATTTTTCTGAATATCTTCAGATCTACTTTAATCTACTTCTATCTTATAAGCTAATTTGCTGTTCAAGAAAATGTATCATTATTGTTATCATTTCTATAACCTATTATAATATAGGTTATAGAACTGATAGAAATGTATAGAAATTATTTAGAATTATAGACTGTAATAGAAATGATTAGTAATACTTTTATTTAGCAAGGATGCTTTAAATTAATCAAAAGTGATGATAAAGACATTTATAATTTTACAAAAGATTTCTATTTCAGGTAAATAAAAAATATAAAAAAAAATTCTGCTTAGCTGCTTTTCAACATAATAATAATAATAATAATAAAAATTCAGCTTTGAAATCAAAAATAAATTACATTTTAAAATATATTCAAATAGAATATATTTCAATCAAATAAATGCAGGCTTGGTGAGCAAAAGAGAATTTAAAAAAAAATACTCAAAATCTTACTGTTCAAAAACTTTTGACCCCAAGTCTCTTCTCAAGTGATATTCTGGTTATAAATGGTTTGGATCCTTCCCTAAATGCATTTTTTTTACTCATTAACACATCCACCAAGTGAACATTGCACTGAAAAAGTCCTTAGGTACAAGCAATAGTAATGCTTGCCTTGCTAATTATAGGGAGTAAAAAAGCTTGCTTTTTCCTTTTTTAATGTTTAATTTATTTATTTCACTCTTTTTTTACTCCTCCTTTTTATTGAATAAACTGTACTCTGACTCACTCCAGCAACTGCTGGTTTTCCTGCATGAAATATCATACTTTCCTTCACTCTTCCCCTTCTCTGTATGTGGGTCATGTATACATGAGAGTTCTTCAGTGAGAAAGAAAAAGAAAGATGTGTGTGTTTGCCTTTGGGCTGTGTTCTAAAGTTTGAGGGAGGATGCTGGCAGTGGTTAACAGTAACAGGAAACGCCAGTCATCCCACTGGAGCCAATCAGCACAGAGCCCAACTGAACCCAGTTACTCTCCACTTCAGCCAGAGATGTTTCGCTGCTGCGCTCTCTCCATTGGGACCACAGCTGTGGTCTGTATGGATGATTGTGTGTGTGTGTGTGTGTGTGTGTGTGTGTGCATATTTTTGTGACTTTAAGACGCATTGCTGAGAACTGTGTTGTGTGTAGTACATGTTGATGTTTCTAACCTGAGAAGATGATTCTGTGAGGGTCTATGTACAGAATGGTTACCCTGATTCCAGCTCTCCTCTTCTGCCATGCATTGTTCTAATTCCCCACCGTCCTAAGAGAGAGAGAGAGAGAGAGAGAGAGAGAGCAGGCGTGGAGGAAGCTGTACTGAGGGAGGAGGGAACTTGGAAAAGAGGAGGGAGGTTTAGAGAGCAATAGAACAGAAAAAGAAATAAAGAAAGACAAAGAAAGAAGGAGGGAGACCTGTCTATTCTGAGTGACATTTCAGCACCGATCTCTATTATAGCGGTGAGTTCTTCTTAAACTCCAGTGGAAACTTTTACAGCCTGTAATTGTGTTGAATATTAATGTTTGAATATTCTCAAGAGATTCACTTCAAGTAGAGTTGTAGCACTCTGGCAAATATAATAATAGGCTACTAACGTTCATAGTTTGGGAAATGATAGAGTGTCATAGAAGGTTGGAGAGTTATGCACTTGTGTGTAATGCAGTGTATTTCAGTTTGTTAGCATTTTGTCTAAGTGGACGTTGAATGAGTGCAGCAAAATGATGTCGTTTAGTGATGTAGTGATCGCTCTCTGTCATTAGCCTGAGGCTGGCTGCTCTTAAAGGAATATACAAAGTTAAATACAAATTTTTAAACAATGTTTAACTTTTTAAACAATGTATGTGGCATGTTATCAATTACCACAGAACATTTCAATTTCTATTCTTATTCTTTAGTTAAAAAGCTAAAAATACATAACAAAATAAATGACAGTTGCATGCTTACAGTGGAAGCCTATGAGGCAAATGTACAACTGTCCCATAGACTTCAATTCTAAGTTAAAATGTCAACGTGTTTCTTTTGTTTTTAGAAAAAGAGGGGAAAGTCCAAATATTTTTCTGTGATAGTTGTATTAAATCAGGAACTTTATTTTAACAATTCCTGTATGTGGTTTCTGTAGGACAGTTATGCTATTCAACACCTCACTAGCAAACGTTTTATTTCGGACAGCTGTGTACATTTTAGCGTTGTAAAGTTTGGGGTCCGTGTATTTTTTTAAAAATTATTCATTTTTTAATACCGTTATTTAGAAAAGATGCTTTCAATTGATTAAAAGTGTCAGTAAAAGCTTTTATATTGTTTTAAAAAAGGTCTAATTCAAATAAATGCTGTCGTTCTGAATCCTTTTTTTTTTTTTTTTAATTAGAGAACGCTGAAAAAAATGTATAAAAATAATTTTAAAAATATAAAAACTTAAAAAAAAATAATAATTTAAAAAGTGTGTGTGTGTGTGTGTGTGTGTGTATATATATA
>JAHKKF010532010.1:9876-30925 GCA_019740295.1 Labeo calbasu
AGTCCGAAAAGTAACAAATAAACAAGGAAAGGAAACCAGACAGAACTATGGCAAAAACTGTGGCAAAAACAAAGACAAAACTATGATAAGAAACCAAACCGTGAAAATCAAGAAACAGGGCAATGAAAACAGGAAAACGCTTGGTAGAGTCCGCTATAGCAAAACAATACTTCGCAGCTTCCTGTTTGAAAATGGCCTCCTTATATTGCCACCAAACAGGAAGTTACCAATGAAGCAGCAGAGGGAGCAACAACAGTCAGTCGGTGGGTGAGGGCTCCCTCTGCTGGCGTGGCGTTACAAGAATATGGAGGACACCGTACAACCAAACTCGCTGAGGGCCGAAACTATGGCAATCCAGGACTGTCAGTCAGTGGCCATGGGCGGGGCCTAAACAATGTGATGTCACACTGCTTAGAGAATCAAAACATCATGCCTAATGAGACTGAGACCGATTGTCCAACCTCCTCACTCACTTTCTTCTAACCAGGATCCTTTTTATTCCTGTTTCCTGTGGTGTAAAAAGGTCGCATTAGAAATTAAAGAATGGTGGTCATCGGATGCCTATTTTCCACAGGTTGATATGATTCTTTAGGTTCTTAATGAAAAGTCTATAACAAAGTTTGGTTAAAAAAGTTTGCTCTGTTCACAGCAACCTGTTTTGTTGTATGTCTCTTTAAATGCTAATGAGCTCTGCTCACCCCACCCCTCTCTTCTGTGTGGTGACTAGCCATAATGTTTACTTTAGCTGCGAAACGTGCTAACTAGCACATTATTAGGAAAGGCGATTTTCAAAAATTCATAAAAGAACCGTATACTCACTTCTGGAGGTGAAGCTGGATCATGAATGATTTATGGGAACATAGATGCATTTAGGTAGATCGAACAAAAAACAAAAGTAATCCTCTGCAACTTCAGCGGCTCAGATGTCGGGAGTGAATTACGACTGCTATGATCATTATTATATCCAACAACAGAGCACCTCAATCACTAGGGAGACATACTTTGAAACAATGGCGGACTGTTCACAGCTCACTCAGGGTGGGTCTAAGGTAAGACGGTCATGTCAATCAGTTATCATGGGACGGGCCTTGGTCTATGTGACATAACACAGCCAAGAAGCTGAGAAGGGCCTGATTTAAGAAAGGGGATATTATTTATTAGGGATTTTTAGCATTATAGGGTGGTTGAGTACACACACTGCCAACACACATTTATGTTCAAACAACATGTGAAAGTGAATTTTGCATCTCTTGACCCCTTTATGCAAAACATGGTCAGGTCAAAGTATCTGAATAACTTTTGGTCCCAAATATTTATCAGTTTTACTGGTAGTCCACTGCATAAAGACATTTTGGGTATAATATCTCACAGTTTACTTTATTTTGCTATAATGAACTATAGTGTATTGCACCCACTAGTAAAAAAATATCAAAAATTATATCTGGTCATGGTTTTTGGTTAGACTGTATCTGGGACTACACTAGCTTCAAAAGTTTGGGGTCAGTAAGATTTTAGGATGCATCAAATTGATCAAAAGTGACAGTAAACAAATTAATATAATTAGCAAGATTAATATTTCAAATAAATGCTGTTCAAAAAAGTATCACAGTTTCCACAAAATTAAGCAGTATACGTGTTTCAACATTATCATTACTATCTACATTGTTTCATGAACTTTTTCTTGAGCACCAAATCAGCCTATTAGAATTATTTCTGACTGTGGTTAATGTTTCAGCTGATATACAGAGAAAATGTCTACTTAAAGAGCACCTGTTATGCCCCTTTTTACAAGATGTAATATTAGTCTTGGGTATCCCCAGAATGTGTCTGTGAAGTTTCAGCTCAAAATACCGTACCGATCATTTATTATAACGTCATAAAAAGCTTGGTGTGTATCACTTTAAATGCAAATGAGCTGCATATTCTCAGATGTTGGGAGAAAATAAAGACTCTTAAAGTCTTACGTCCAAACACAGAACACCAGGTTGTTTATGAGACATTGTTGACATTACAGCTGCCCTAGCGCAGAGAATATGGAGGACAGACCGATTGTCCAACCTCCTCACTCACTTTCTTCTAACCAGGATCCTTTTTATTCCTTTTTCTTTAAAAGTACGAAGAGGTATCGTACAGCTCGGGTATCCACATACAGCGACAATGATTTTGTCCTCCATTGTTGTTTCGGGTTTCTGCCTCCGCTCGCTACGTCGTAATCACGTCACTACTAGACCAAGCTCCTGATTGGTTAACGGCGCGAATATTCGCCAAAGTTCAGATTTTTCAACTGCCGCGAATCAAGCATTACTCGCGTCAAATGCCCGAAATGCTCAATTCGCACCACGTCATTTGCGCGAATCGCTCCGCAGGATGTCTATCGCGTCTTTGCATTGACTTAACATGTAAATCACTCGCGCTTAACGCTTCATTCGCGTCTGGTGTGAACACACCATAAGACCGGAAGCATATTAAAATATGGATAAATCATCTCATAAACCTTTCATTCACTGACAACCCTCATGAGCGTTGTGAGGAAGATGACTCAGGAGAAACAATATTTTGAATTTGGACTGCAGTACCCATTTTAACCACTATTTGTGACTATTACATACAGCACCTTTAATTAAAACTTAATTCAGTAATTAAGTCTTAATATCTTATGCAGGTTTGCTTACACAAGTAAATGTATTTTGTTTTTGAGGATGTCTAAATTTGTACTGGATACAAGATAAACTATTAATTCGTAAAATCAATACATTTTAATGACAATGAGGCAAAGAAACATATTGGCAAATACTCCCTACACTCTAAAAAAAATGCTAGGTTATAAAGTCTTTACTGTGCTGTAAATTATATGATTTTAAGCAACGCAACATAAAAGGATGAGATGTCAGTCAGCTGCGGTTTCACATGATGGAAACGCCTTTTGCCTTGCATAACATAAATTGATTTTATTCATTACAATACTGAATTTAATTTATTTTTTGATGTTAAAATATGTTCTCTAATCTTAGTACTGTTTATTATTGGGCAGGTTATGGAGTCAGTCACGGCATCTTTCAGCTACGAGTGAAATGCGAGGCACCGGCCTGAGGTTCGTAGTTCTGGCATGCTGGCACAGATTTTGGCGACACCGGCACGAGAATTAGCATTTTGGTAAAAAGTGATTACAGAGAATGGTTGAATACATTACAGTTCAAATGATTCTTTTAAATGTTCAATTTTGTTTATTTTTAAAATGCTTGTTAAACATGTTTAAGTGTATGTAATATTGTAAAATATGCTGTATTCACCCAAATAAATTTAATTTGTCTTATATTTTTGTCCATGGGTGTTCTTGCTTGATATTCAAAGTTAATCTTTTGATTATTGCCGTTGACTGTATAATTTTATTAGTGATTTTTAAGCAGTAATTGACTTAAAACAACCCAGCATGCTGGGTAAAAACATTTAACCCAGCATGTGTTCTGTCCAATATTTACCCAGCACTGAGTTGCCAAGTCAAACAAGTTGGGTTGTTTTTAACCCAGCATTTTTTAAAGTATATCATTCATGATGGTGGAGGAAACAAATTTGTCTTTATTACTATCATAACATTTCACAATGCTTTCCTTTCATAGTCTACTTGAAATCATAACAATCCTGTAAGCAGTAAAGCAGGTGTGCTGTATATACAGTAATTCCGAATATACAGATGAGAAGAGATAATCTTAACGTTTACAGGTAGACTTCGTCTTTGTGGCCACAAATAAAAAGCTTGTGTGTACTTGTGTGTTTTATAACATTGTTTTATAATCTATCAAAAATCCCTTCAATAGGACTCTTTGTGAACGGCAGCACGCAGCAGGGTGTGAGTGTGTGTCAACATCTGTGTGATATCTTGGAAAGCCCTCTGACATCACCTGTTAAACTCCACTGATGCGTTCTCATTCAAGTAAATTACAGCGTGCCATTTGTAAATCATTCAGGGGGCGGAGTTTGACGCTGAGCCAAATGACAGCTTTCTCTCCACATCAGTGGCTGCTAGGGCAAAGAAAACATTAGGGATCCTTCATTATTGCTTTCATCCTTTCAGTCCTAACAGGAGATGACATCGACGTTTCTTCCTCCCTTTCTGTTTAACAATATTACGTTATCTTAAGAGGGTATGGGAATTTATGTCTCTGTTTCTCCCTTACTCACTACTTCTTACGTTTATGCAGATGACCGCAGTCATACGGCAAATCAGTCTCTGTCTTTTCCCAGACTCCTCCCAGAACTGATCCATACACATTCGGCCCAAATATAGAGAGACTGATTCCTCTTTTGTCAAGACTGTGTGTGTTCTGGGTGGGAGGCATATGGCATGTGCTTGCTTAAGGCCCGGCACAGTTCAAATGATGATGTAACGCCAGGAAACAGGGGGAAATCAACCCCGGCGGTCCTGTAATCCGATCCCTCTTTTTTTGCTTTCATTCTTGCCAATATTGAGTAAGTTTATTAAAGCCTGAGACAATGACTTGACACACTTTTTGGTTCAAAGCTATTAATTTATTCAAAAATACATTAAATCATACATTCAATGACTTGAATACAGATATGTTTAGGGGCTTTAAGTCAGAAATGTCCTGGTGATACAACTGTCTTGATATCATAATGAAGAAATTCTCATTATTGACTAATTTAAAAAAATTATGTCATATCAAACCTGTAAGACCTTCGTTCATCTTCGAAATACAAATTAAGATATTTTTTATGAAATCCGAGAGCGTTCTGACCCTGCATACTGACAAGTTCCAGGCCCAGAAATGTAGTAAGGACATTGTTAAAATAGTCCATGTGACATCAGTGGTTCAACCATAATTTTATTAAGCTACACTCTAAAAAATGCTGGGTTAAAAACAACCCAACTTGGGTTATTTGACAACCCAGCGCTGGGAAAATATTGGACAGAATACATGCTGGGTTATTTTGATCCATCTGGTTGGGTAAAATGTTTTTACCAAACATGCTGGGTTATTTTATTTAAGTCAACTATTGTTTAAAAATTATTATATTTCTGGCTTTAAATGGACTGGAACTTATAAAAAACATGCACAGAATTACTAGAGGCAACAGCAATAAGTTCAGCAAACGCAAGAACACATGGACAAAATACGAGACAAACTAAATTTATTTGGGTGAATGCAGCATAGTTTACAATATTACATACAAACTTGTTTAACAAGCATTTTAGAAATAAAAAATATAACATTTAAAAGTAGCATTTTAATTTTAGTGAATGTAACCATTCTCTGTAATCGCTTTTTACTGAAATAGCGCTAATTCTCATGCCGGTGTGTCGCCGAAATCTTAGCCGGTTAAGGGCTGCTGTTCGTCGGGTTAATTGCGAACTTCAGACCGCGGCCTCGCGTTTCACTCGTAGCCATACCCATAAATCCATAAACTACCCATAAACAAACAGTACTGACATTGGAGAACATATTTTAACATCAAATTATATTCAACTCCGTACTATTACGAATAAAATCGCTTTATTTTATGCAAGACAACAGGTGTTTCCGTCATGCCGCTGCTAACGCAGCTGACTGACATCTCGTCCTTATGTTGCGTTGCGTAAAATAATACAATTTACAGCACAGCAAAGACTTTATAAATTAAATAAAATGTATACAAACCTTTATTTCGCTGAAGAAGTGCAACAAATTGGCAGCGCTGAGAACCGCTCTCTCTTGTAGAGGACTCAAAAAACCCGCGCTCTGACTGTAACTCGGCAGCTGGGTTGTTTGTCAGAGACAGGCTTAACTCAGCAAATGGGTAGAAAACAAATAACCCAGCGTTAAATATGACCCAGCAACTACCCAGCACCTGGGTAAAATTATTAAAAACAACCCAATAACATGAGCCAACAAGTTGAACCCAGCATCTGGGTTAAAAAAATAACGCAGCACCTGGGTACAAATATTAAAAACAACCCAATAAAATGACTCAACAGGCTGAACCCAGCATTTGGGTTAAAAATAAAACCTGTAATTTTTTAGAGTGTACGAGAATGTTTTTTGTGCACACAGAAAACAAAAATAACGGCTTTATTTAATAATTTCTTTTCTTCCGTGTCAGTCTTTCAGTAGAGTACCACACATCCTTACTACCTTTCTGGGCCTTGAACGTGTCAGTTGCGTTGCTGTCTTTGCAGTGTCAGAAAGCTCTTGGATTTCATCAAAAATATCTTAATTTGTGATCCAAAAATAAACATAGATCTTACAAGTTTGGAACAACATGAGAGTGAATAATTTATAACAAAATTTTCTCCTCAATAAACTTCTAATTTGCTGTTTATTAATAGTTAGTAAGGTAGTTAAGTTTGGGTATGTGATAGGATTAAGGTATCTAAAATATGATCAGAGTAAGGCATTAATATGTTCTTTATGAGTAATAAACAGCCAAAATGCTTGTAATAATAATAGTAGCGTAACCCTTATTTGTCATTGACCTGCCTGTCCATGTAATTCTGAGGTCAACTTGAGGTCAAGGTGGGCGACCTGTGCAGGAGTCACCAGTAGGCTCAATGTAATTTGCAGTGAAAGTCCAGTGCATTGTTTGTTAAAGACTCTGATCTGACATCATTGGCGGCTTGGTGACAGACAAACAGAGTGTTAGAGGAGCTGTCACTGATAGGATTAATTCAGGTTGAGTCATGCTGAGGTTGGTGAGCCTGATCCAGTCACAATTGTTTGAGTAATGCTGCCCTACTGTACCGCTGAGTGTCTGTTTACTTCATCAAAGCTTTGACTCCATTCTCTTGTTTGCTGTACTCCTCACCTCTGCCCTTCTCTTAATCCTCCATTCCTTCATCCTCCCCCTTTTCCCAGCTGTCTGTGTGTCTTCATAATTTTTTACATGTCTGCCGTCCGTCAGGGAAATTCCCTCTATCTATGACTCTGCCATTCCTCACATTCCTTTCATACTTACAAGGATAAGAAGATGAAATGTGCGGGAGTGTGTGTGCGTATGAAGGGGTTTAATGGAGCGTGTTGAACAAGTGATAGAGAGGCGCTGAGTGGGTGGTATTAGAGGAGTTTTTAGGATGAGGACGTCGTGCTTTATTGAACCTCTTGACCGTGGGAGGCTAATAGTCCATGTAAACATGTATAAATATAGAGCGGTCATTATGACATAAAGTACATTTCATTGACAAACACAGAGGGAAAGTGAATGAGTAAGATGGAGTGGGATTGTTTCACCTTCGAAATGCCAATACCGTTCATACCGTAAACTCTGACTTCCTGTTACATGAGACTGACCTTTAAATAAAAAGGTTGTTTTTCAAGGCCAGCTGAAATAGCTATGTGTATATTCACTTATTCAGTCCAGAGGGCACTTTTCAATGGATAGTTCACCTGAACTTTAAAATTATGTCATATATTTATGACCCATGAGAGTTTCATTCGGAATACAAAGATATTTTTTTAACAATCTGAGAGATTTCTTTCCCTCTGTTAAACGTCCATTACACCAAAATGTTTAAGAAATTCAAACAATAAATACCATTTTGTGACTATTTAATGTGATGTGACAGATCGCTGTAGCGCCTCAGTTCAAGCGGCACGTCAACCGATCATCTCTTCCTCTTTATTAGTTAAAGCATGAAATAAACATCAATGAACATCAGAAGGTATCTTGTTTCAACGGCAGAAAGACATCAATACACACCATTTTTCACGTTAAAGTCCACCGAGGTTAATCTAGTCTCCTGTCTGGTTTGTTTGTCGGACAGACGTGGCAGATTCTGCGTTATGATTGGTCAGATCCCCTGTCAATCAAACTTCCCTTCGCAGGGAAGGGTCAATTGTGTAACATACTTTTTTATTTCTGCGGAGGACTACAAGATATTTTGAAGAATGTCCATAAAATGTAATTTTGTCCTTTTTCTAAATATCTTTTTCTGTGGAACACATTATTGGTTTGGAATGACATGAGGGTGAATAAATGATGACAGAATTTTCTTTTTTTTTTTCTATTCCTTTGACATGCATTTCATGACAAACATTAAAGACTAGTAACTTAACCTCAGAAGTTCTTGCTTCCTGTGATCTACATTTAGTCATTGAGCAGAGGCTTTTATCCAAACGTGAATGATCTGTTACTAAAATTAGACGGCAGGTATATTTTGACTCACCTAAGCTGTAAAATGCCTGTTTTAACTTAATGCTTGATTGATTGACAGGTGAGTAGGCCGTCCTTTGATGTCTGTGCTGGATCTACCAGCAGCTCCTGAAGTGATGAGTGAGAAAGGAACTGAATATGAATGCATTGAGCTAGTGGAGAAATGCACATCTATGTTCAGCAATGGGAACCACTGGCAAATCTGTGGCAGCGCAGGCAAAGAGCCATAACCACCATGAGGGTGGCATCAGACCCCACATGATTATAGCTCAGAAGACAAAACACGAGTTACCAAACAATGACTTGCTGACAGCTGGGTCTACCAATGACTCTATAACAGTGCCAATGAAAAGACTGGCATAAGAGGTAGCTGTCAAAGAGGTTTAATGGCCTCCTGAGGGGCACAATGATAACGCTCCCTCCCTAAAATACCCGTATAACTGCTTACTAAAAACTGCGATGATATAGATTTTGTGTTGTTTGGATTATATTAAGTGATTAGAGGCTACTTCACATAGTCTTCTGAAACTCTCTTAGATGGGATGACATAAGGAGGATAATTGCTTAAAGGGATAGTTCACCCAAAAATAAAAATTCTGTCATTAATTGTTCACCCTCATGTCATTCCAAACCTGTAAGACCTTTGTTCATCTTTAGAACACAAATTAAGATATTTCTGATGAAATACGCAAGCTTTCAGACCCTGCATAGACAGCAACACAACTGATACATTCAAGGCCCACAATGGTAGTAAGGACATTGTTAAAATAGTCCATGTAACATCAGTGGTTCAAATGTAATGTTACAAAGTTTCAAGAATACTTTTTGTGCGCAAAGAAAACAAAAATAAACATAGCTGCAAGCAACGATTACCGGGGTTCAAGCGCTTTAACTCATTTAAGCACATGAGAAATTTTTGGTAAATCCTGCTAATTTACTATAAAGATATGATTTTTTTTAACATTTATGACTGTTATAGCACCAGCTGTGGGCCGATCTCCCTAAAACCTTGCAAGCTTGCTTAGAATCACCTGTCGCATGTGCTCACCGGGTTTTGTGAAGTTTTGAGTTTTCATTTAGGCTTTATAGGCTTTTTGGTAAATTTGGACAGGCCCCTTTTTTAAACGACCCCGTTTCTCTATCATATAAGAAATGGTTTAATTGACAGCAGTGGAATGAGAAGTTCTATCATATGATACGTGCATATGTGTGAAAACCATGCAATATACAAATGTTTAAGAAATATGTGATCATTTTTTTTAAATTTCTCACAGACATTTAGGGCCACGGGTCAAACAGGCCCACCGAGTTTCGTTCCGATCGACCTCTGTTAACCTTGTCTAATAAGTGCTCAAATTTCAAGTGCTCATCAGCCTATGGTGGTTTGTCAGCAATGTTTTTTGTGATATGCAAATGTCATTATAGCCATTTGTGGCACTTTGGACCAAGGCCATGCGTACAGGTTTTCATGTCAATAGGACAAATGGGTGCGTAGCTATGGACGTTTTTAAGTTTTTTCCCTCTTATTGCACCCCCAAATAGCCAAGCTCCGTGACTTTTCTCACGTGACCTCAGATTCAGCTCTTACATACGTGTTGTGAGTTTGGCGAAGATATCTCATTTTGTTCAAAAGTTGTAGCTGTTTTAGTAAAAGCAGCCATGCCACATTCTAATGTTTTGGCTTCTCTTTGCGGCGAAGAGTCGAAAGTTCAACTTTTTCTGATAATTACTGACATTCACTGTCCAGAGAATCTTCCTGCACTGATTTGGTTCCGATCTGGCGAAAAACCTCGGACTAGTTCACAAAAGTTAGTTTTTCAAAAAATGCAAAATATTCAAAAATTTCACCAGGATGATGGACTAATCGACATAAGACACTTGAGCCTGCAACAAACGGTTTAGGAGTTATGAGCGATTTCGTACTTTTGATCGCTGTAGTGCCCCCATCAGGCCAATTGGGGCAAGCCTTGGTGACGTTGTAGACGGTTTGAGTACTACCATCCCTTTAAGTTTCAAGTCTCTACGCCTTACGGATTGGTGTGCATGATTAGTTTTATTTGGAGACTGCTGATCCTTGGCCATTCTGACAATTACAGTGGGATTTCAACTTTAACTTTATTCAAATATTTTTGGGTGAGTTATCCCTTTAATGCACAATGGAAATGCACAGTATACTGGAAAGCAGAGATTAGCTGTCTTTGTTCTTTGAGCCGATTTAGTGTGGGACTAAATGGCACATTTTTGCAAGAGGTACGGATGCTGGTTGGCATTAGTCACACGACTGAGAGCATGAGAATGCCCTCCAAAGGCTTCCCTCTTTCATATCACAGGGGTCAGAATGAAAACCCAGTCAGTGGGACAGTCCGATGACGTTGGAGCATTCCAGGAGCTTTTGTCTCTTCTCGCCGATACGTTCCCAGTCTCTTTCTCGCCTTCCCACCGTCTCTCCATCTGCTGCCATCAGCCGTCCATCGTATCTCATCCTGCTTTATCTTTACTTTTCCTTTCCTCTGTTTTTGAGCAGTGAGATTCCTCCCTTAGAAAACACACTGCCCTCCAGTTAGCCCTCTGTGACGCAGGAGGGGAGCAAAAAGGGGTCCAGTAAGGGGAGGGTCCAGTGCATGTGCAACAGAAGGTCTCCAGTAAAGGAAGGGTGATGAGTTTGGCCTTTGGCCGCTTGTGACGCTTCTCTCTTGTTAGCTATCAGACGAGCCTGACAAAGACATTGAGAATGCCCAATGTCTCCCGGGTGTTTTTTTTAGCTACAAAGAATGTGCTAAAAATAGCCCCACTCAGACTCGTTGTCTTGTATTTTTCTTTTGTCCCATGAGTCTTTAGTTCTTTTTCAGCTGCCCTTGCTTAAGTTAGAGAGGGAGACAGAGAGAGAGAGACATACCATGCTAGTGACCAGACCTGTTTACATATTTCACTCCTGGTTCCATCCGCTTGTTTTTGTTATTGTTTAGCAGTCCCCGGTTTATGTTTAGCCCTCTCCTCCAACACCTACTCTTCCGCCGAGATAAAGAGAGATGGAGAGGCGGTGAAAGACAGAGAGATGGAAAAAAAGATGGAAGTCAAACAGGCATATACTGCAATAAAAATACATATCTTGTTTTGCCGTAAAACATCTCTTTAAACAAGGATGTTTTTAAAAAAAATGTTTTTGTTTTAAGATTTTGGTGATTTGAGGGTTTATCACAGTTTTTTCCCTCACTGTGCCTTTATATTACTCAGACTGTGTAAAACAGTAGCATGATCAGTTTTTGATGTAAATTAGTTGTATAATTTCAACATTTAAAGCAAAAACAGAAAGACCTGACCTTAGCTTTGTGATTTCATGCTACATAAACATATCCGAACGAAACAAAAACAGAAAACGGGCTGAATGAGATGCAAATTCACTCTCATGACAGCAGGTGGCGCTTATAGAACAGCAGCGTTATGGCGTTTCCTGGCTTACTACTGTAAACAAAGCTGCGCTGGGCTTTTAACTACTATATTAGTATGCATTATACGGAGGTAAGATGAAAATACCATCTAAACTTTTCTGAAGACAGTCAGTTCCCCTCAGAGATATATTCATATAAACCCCCCAACCCCTTTTTCGAATTTTCTTCCTATATTTTAGGCATTCTGAAGATCTTGCTCTGCCTGCTATTTTCTCAGGCGAAACTTTAGCATCTCTGGCTTCTGCTAATGGCCGATACGGTTGGTTTATTTGCCCAGTTGAAAAATTATTATTAGTTCTAAAAGTTTTCCAACCATTAGTCTGAAGTGAATACAGTTAACAGGGATCTTCTCTCAATTAACAACGCTGTGTATATTGCTTAGGCACTCGTACCCGTTTTTTAAAAAAAAAAAAAAAAAAAATCATACGTTTGCGTAATTGATCGAATCCGCCAAACAAATCAGACAGGAGAGTAGATTAACTTAGGTGGACTTAAACTTGAAAAATCATCTGTATTGACGTCGGTTGAAATAAAATACGTTCTGATGCTCATTCATGTTTTTTCGTGTTTTAAGTAAATAAGAAAAGACGATCAGGGGTGCGTTTTCCAAAATCATCGTTAGTTAACTATGGTTGTTAGTTCCATTGAAATCTATTGGTAACGACGGAATTTACGACCATAGTTGCTTTCGGGAAACGCACCCCAGTTCAGGTCTGTCAAGACACATTAAAGAGCCACAAACTTAGTATTTAATGTTTGATTTTTTTTTTTTAAATTAAACATTTTAAAGCTGAGACCTTGTTTCATACCTTAAGTAACCTGCTCTGTCTTATCTTATGTTGTCAGTTTCCTCTTTGCTCCTTGATTTTTTTATCACTGCATGAGAACATGATGTGTATTGTGAAAGCGGCACTGTTTGCCAGACATGGCAACAATAACCAAGGAGAACAGGTTTTTGCGAAGGGTCAGTTTAAACCAGTTTACCATTTGAACCGGTATATCACCCAGCAGTAGTTTTGTGAGAAAAGACTTGTTTTTAAAGAATGCTAATGATGATCCATGATTGTTTTTATGTTTTGTGATAGTTCTTCACGAGTCCCGTGTTTGTCTGGAATATTTCAACTGCCAGCTGTTCTTCAGAAAAATCCTCCAGGTCCTGTTAGGTTTGAGATCTATCTTTTCACACTGAGGACAACTGAGGAACTTATACACAGCTATTACAAAAGGTGAAAATATTTACTAATGCTCAGGAAGGGAATACAGTGCGTTAAGATTGAACTTTTAAACAGGATGATGTATATTTTTTTGTTTTGTTTTGTAAAGATCAATTTTTTTTCAGAAGGTACATACATGTTTCTCAGAAGACAAAATAGGTCAAAGACTAAACCTTACCAAATTCTATTACGTTCATGCTTCAAAACTAAATAAATAAACTAAAAAGATATATAGTCTGAAAATAAATCATATACTTAACTTTTTGCTTCTTATGTAAATGCTTACTGTTTTTTTCCAAGCAAAAAATGCTTTTTGAGACAGACTGGGAAGCGATGGTCTGAGATACAGACAAGACACACACAATGACAGGTGAGGAAAGAATGTTTAAGCCGGCTAAGAGCGGGACGGTTAGCATTCCTGTGTTTGTATACGTGTGCTTTAACAGACTGAACTGAAGTCTGCAAAATGTTAACATGCTCATGAGATGAACAGATGAGACGCGGGGAAAAGGGGGTGAGTGTGGAAAGACTTGCCCACCCTGTAAAACGTTCCTTTTTGCGTGGGTTGTCCTCCATCTTCCTTCTGTTCTCCTACTTTCTTCCTCTCTTTTGGTCTTTCTCTGACCTATTGCTCATTCAAAAATGTCATTGTCCTGGTGCATGTTACAAAAATAGTATGTGTTAGCGTAAATAGATGGAGATGAAAAGAAATAGTTGCTTTTGTTTCCTTTTTTCCTAGTTAGCATTTCAATATTTCAAGTATTTCATTTCACCTACTGACCTGACCACAATGCACACTCATTCTTTTTTATACCATCCTAATGTCTTCCAGCAAGCAGCTTGCATCAGAGTGTGTGTTTGTGTGCGTCAGGGTAATATCTGAACGCTCCTGCCAAGCTCTAAGGACCGGAAGACAGCTACTGCCGCGAATGATTTACAACTGCTTATTACCATTTAGGAGAATTTTCGTAACCATATTGAGCCAGAGTTTGTAAGTGTGTGTTAAGGAAATAAAATATCATCTGGACATTCCAGTGCGTCAAATTCTAAGAGATCATTTCTTTTGAGTTTTTAGTTTTAATCTAACTCTGTAGGTGTGTGTGTGTGTGTGTGTACGTGCAAGACACTTGGCTCAGTTACATGAACTTTCCTTTGTGTGTGTGTGGTGAATTATATGGCTGGATATTGATACTTGTTTTTTTATTTTTTATTCATTTGAGTATATTTTTGTTACAATGCCCAAAATAAACTCTTTTTCAAGTATTCCTATAAATTATTAAAAAAATTTAACTTGGAACTTGAGAGAATATTACTTTGAAAAGTTAGCGTATTATATCTGTTAAATAACTATTGAAATAGCAGATAAATGTTGAACTATGCAGTTAAGTGCTGTTTATTTAACGGGTGTAATAATCAGCTCAATCAAAAAACTGAAGTGTTGAATCATTCAAATGACCTACTCAAAAGAGTCATTTGATTGTGAATCAGACTACACTTGTCATGCTATACGTTTTTGATTCACTGGTAACGCTGTTTGATTTTTATTCACTTTTATTCACTACCAAGAACCAGTTCATAAGAGTTGTTTAATTGTGAATCAGACTACACTGGCCACCGCTGTATGGTTTTGATTCACTAACAAGAACCAGTTCATAAGAGTTAATTGATTGTGAATCGAGCTACTCTGGAAATTCTGTATGTTTATGATTCACTAACTAGAACCAAGTCATAGGAGTCATTTGCTCATGCGCTACTGCACTGGTAGCGATGTTTGATTTAGATTCACTAATAAGATCCAGTTCATAGGAGTCATTTGATTGTGAATCATATTACACTGGTGATACTGTATGTTTTTTTATTAACTGACAAGAACCAGTTCATTAAAGTCAGTCAGCTGTGAATCAGACTACACTGATGACGCTGTTTGATTTTGAGTCACTAACAAAACCAATTCATAGGAGTCATTTGATCATGAATCATACTACACTGGTGACGCTATTTGGTTAAGACTGACTAAGAAGATCCAGTTCAAAAGATTCATAGGAGTCATTTAAATTTGGATCATATTACACTGATGACACTTTATGTTTTTATTCACTACCAAGAACCAGTTCATAAGAGTTGTTTAATTGTGAATCATACTACACTGGCCACGCTGTATGTTTTTGATTCACTGATTCACTAACAAGAACCAGTTCATAAGAGTCAGTTGATTGTTAATCAAGGAAATGCTGTATGTTTTTGATTTACTAACAAGAACCAGTTGATACCAGTCATGTGATTGTGAATCAGACTACGCTGGTGACACTGTTTGATTTAGATTCACTAACAAGATCCAGTTCATAGGAGTCATTTAAATGTGGATCATATTACACTGGTGACACTTTATGATTTTATTCACTAACAAGAACCAGTTCATAAGAGTCGTTTGATTGTGATTCAGACTACACTGGCCACGTTGTATATTTTTGATTCACCAACAAGAACCAGTTCATAAGAGTCGTTTGATTGTGAAGCAGACTACACTGGCCATGCTGTTTGATTTAGATTCACTAACGAGATCCAGTTCATAGGAGTCATTTGGTTGTGAATCATATGTTGATACTGTATGTTTTTTATTCACTAACAAGAACCAGTTCATAAGAGTCTTTTGACTGTGAATCAGATTACACTGGCCACGCTGTATGTTTTTGATTCACTAACAAGGACCAGTTCATAAGAGGCAGTTGATTGTGAATCATATTACACTGGTGATACTGTATGTTTTTTATTCACTAACAAGAACCAGTTCATAAGAGTTGTTTGAATGTGAATCAGACTACACTGGCCATGCTGTATGTTTTTGATTCACTAGCAAGAACCAATTCATATGAGTTATTTTATCATTAATTGTACTACAGTGGTGATACTGTTTAATTTTTAATTCACTAAAAAGAACCAGTTCATAAGAGTTTTTAATTGTAAATCAGATTACACTGGCTACAGTGTATGTTTTTGATTCACTAACAAGAACCAGTTCATAAGAGTCAGTTGATCGTGAATCAGACTTCACTGGTGAAGCTGTTTGATTTTGATTCACTAACAATATCCAGTTCATAAGGATAATTTAAATGTAAATCATCTTACACTGGTTTGATTGTGAATCAGACTACACTGGCCACGCTGTATGTTTTTGATTCACTAGCAAGAACTAATTTGTATGAGTCATTTGATCATTAATTGTACTACAGTGGTGATACTGTTTGATTTTTAATTCACTAACAAGAACCAGTTCATAAGAGTTTTTAATTGTAAATCAGATTACACTGGCTACGCTGTATGTTTTGGATTCACTAGCAAGAACCAGTTCATAAGATTCAGCTGATCATGAATCAGACTACACTGATGATGCTGTTTGAGTTTGATTCACTAACAAGATCCAGTTCATGGGAGTGATTTAAATGTAAATAATATTACACTGGCCACGCTATATGTTTTTGATTCACGAACAAGAACCAACTCTAAGGAGTCATTTGCTTGTGAATCATGTTCACATTGGCAACACACTGTGTTTCTGATCCACTAAGAACCAGTTCATAAGAGTCATTCAAATAAATCTGAAATGTGATTGCATGCAGCCTTCATCTCATATTTAATTCAGATTCTGTTAAAATCTTACTTCTTTTGCAGTGTGTCTGTTGCTGAAATGCTGAAAAGCAGTACACAGAAAAGACTGATCTTTAGATTTTAAGAATCAAGAACAAATAAAGATTAATCAGAAAATCAATATTTTTTTTGCAAGCCCTAGTGTATTTATTGGCTTGTATAGAGCACATTTATTGACTGAATATCATTTGGCAGTCCAGAGGTACAATCCATCAGTGTTTATGTGTGGTTTCCTGTGCACGTGTTTTCTTACAGGCTTGTGTCTGCAGCATTGTGAGACAGATTCTGAGACGTCACTTTATTGCCCAATGATTATCTTCCTGCAGTGTGTCATTCTTTCTCTGTCTCCCCCCTTTTGCTTTTCCCATGGAGCCATTAACACACTCAGTTGCTCTCTGACGTCTGTAAAGGGGCACACGGGTTAGGAAAGGTGAAGGGGGCTTGCCAGATCGTAGATGGTCAGGACACACCTCTTTTTTCTCTGCAGTAGAAAGAATGGGAGCAGTCAATTAGGGTGAAAGGACGTGAACAACATCCTGTCATAAGAATTATCTTTCTTTTTTCACTGTATTTATACATCCTCCCACACATGCACACATTCATCTTCCTGCAGTCACTCTCACTCTTTTTTCCTCTTTCTTTCTCAACACCTCTGTCATTGTGAAATTCCCTTGAGGGTTTAGATTGTAAAGAAGTTATTCATTTATATCAAATCATGCTTTTGCAGGTATTTAATGTCATATGCTGCTCTGCCAACTGTTGATATTGGTGTGTGTGTGTGCGTGCGTGTGTGTGTTTATGACTAAAGCTGTGATATGAAGAGCTGCACGTAACATAATCATAATTATATGGCCTGAAAGGCTGTGTTTTGAAACACTGGAGAACAGCGTAATATTAAACAAAGTTTGATTTATTTTACTGCTAAGTAATTTAAACATCCTTACTTTTATCAAATTGTGTTATTACCTATTTAGACCAGTAGAAACATGTTCCATAACACTGAATAATAAACGAATAATTATTCATGCCCCAGCACACACACATTGTTAAACTAAAACCTTCAGCATTTCTAAAGCAGTTTTCCATTTGAGAAACTAAATGGTTCCACAAATAATGGTTGTAATTGCACATGCAGTTTGGCAGTAAAAAACAAAGTAGACTAAAACCAAATGATGGTGAACTGCTGTGAGGTTTTGGCTTGGGAAATGAAAGTGTGATTATAATTATGAATGCAGTGCAAAATGTTAGCAAGTGTTACCAAATAAGTACAGATGAAGACATGAAATATTGTGCTGAGTTAAAATTATTTTAATATGTTACATACTGTGAATATGTGAATTTGGAAGACACTTTTATGTGAATTTTATGACTTACATTGCTGATATACTTTTGATCCGTTAATTTGATCAGTACTGTTTGAGCTACAGAAACTTGTATGCAAAAAACATATATATAAAAAAGTTCTTTCTGGTCCTCAAATCTGATTGGCTGAGAGGAGTGCGATATTTCAGTGATATTGCAACTGTTTCACCATTTCTGTCACTTCACTTGTGGTATTTCTAACAGCCAATGTCATGGCGGATACACAAATCCACTAAAATTGTATAAATAATACAGTTTCTGTGTCACAGAATCTAGTTTTAAATTTTTTTTTGGCGAGAATGTGCTTGTTTAGACTTCAAATATTCAGATATGTGAAAATATACATTTGATGCTCCAGGGTGTCAGCAGCCGTTCAACACTCATAAACCCGCTGAGAGCAGCCTCACCTCGGCCAGATCTTCTGGAATTTGCCACTGGCTCTGATGTCTCTATATGCCTAAACATGAGATATAATTAGTTTTGGGTAAATCTAACGGGAAGCCTTTTGTTTCATTAATCTATTATTTGTTCCAGAGCAAATAGTTTTGGCTGAGGGTAAAAGAGACTGTTTTTCTGAGTGAGTAAGCAGTAAAGACTTTTATGTTGAAAGAGACTGAAACAGGGTTGTAAACATGAAAGTTATTTTTACCTACAACAACAGCTTGTAAGTCGCAGCCAACAAATGCACTGAGCAGCGCTGTCACCGGAAGTCACCCTTAACATGAAAGGATAGTACGACAAAGATATCGCTTTCCTCAGTGGACATTCAAACTAACGCTCTCATAGTACTCTACATAATACAGTGAGCTTTTTATACAGTAATATAATAAACTTTTAATGAAGCAACTCAGCGTTCCTTTGTTACTAGTTCTAAAGTGATGTTTTTAAATTAGTAACGGAGGCTTGGGCTCAGCTGTTAAACTGTCAAACTGACAGTAAGTTCACTTCCAGAACAAAAATGTACAGATAATTTGCTCACCCCCTTGTCATCCAAGATGTTTGTGTCTTTCTTTCTTCAGTTGTAAAGAAATTATGTTTTGTGAGGAAAACATTAGAATTTCTCTTTATATAGTGGACTTCAATGGTGCCCCCAAGTTTGAACTTCCAAAATGCAGGTTAAATGCAGCTTAAAAGGGCTCTAAACAATCCCATCCGAGGAAGAAGGGTCTTATCAATGATAAGACGTTATATAAACGATATTCTAAACAAATTGACAAATTTTATACTTTTTAAGCTCAAATGCTCGTCTTGTCTACTCTCTGCAATGCGCCTGCATCACAGCCATGCCGATTTACAGCCATACTGCTTGGCTACGAACGTGATATTGCTACTTTAGTATATAAAATCCCACAACACATATATTACTTTATAGTTTTTTTTTTTATCAGTAATGTACTTTGTGGTATTATCTAAACATTTTCTGCTATTTAGATAATGTTTATTGCATTATTTTAGTTTTGTTGTTATATATTCTATATTTTTAATCTAAATTACTGCTTAGTTTATTTTAAACTTTGCACTTTCCACCCACTTTCATTGTAGGAAAAAAAAATCACTTTCACAGTATGGAAAAGTACAACCAGGACATTCTGCTAAACTTCTCCTTTAGTTTTCTACAAACTAAAGGTATAAAAGAACATAAACAATAATTAGGCATTTCTGTGTAAACTCTTCCTTTAAAAATTTCTTTCGCACTGTTCAAACACTAGCTGAAGATTTTTTGTAAACTGAAACTGAAAGGAATGGACTCTTTCTCTGTCTTTCAAGTTTCATTTATTTGAGTTTAACTAAGTTAAACCATCAGTCTGAAAAACAGCTTTTTAACAGTAGTTCTTAAACTCAGCATTTTAACCACCTGTTGAAATTCATTAGTGCCTTAATTGTTCCAATTAAGCTTCTGCCCTCTTGCCTAGGGTGCTGACACATCAAAGGAAACCATTAAAAAAAGACAACAAAAACCATTTCTGAGTTTGTGAGCATGTTGGCCAATGAAACAGTGTGTGCATTATTGCGTGCTGCCGTGTATGTGTATTTGAGGAGGGGAGGTCTGGCAGCGTGTGAATGTGGACATAATGAATGTGTGTGTGAGTCTCATAATGGGGGATATTACAGTAATGAGGTACCAGGATGTCTGGACACTTATTGCTCCCCACCTGTGTCTCACTTCCCCCGTCATCGAGGAGTGTGTGTGCAAGCGTGTGGGAGTATGTGGGTAATGTCTATGAGGTTAGGGACCGGACAGCTCAGACTACCGGTCTTTAGTCCGGTGCGTTCAGTGATCGGTAATGTGACGGGCTGAACGTCAAGACCACACACTCACATGCACACGCATACAGCAGAGCAATCACTGCTGATTGGTAACCCACTAACACACCCACACACATAATCAGACACACACGCCCTTTGGATTAGGGACTATAACACACTCACCATCAGCCACCCAAGAGACCCCCATCAGGGCACGCAGGCAGAGAGAGTCGGTGAGTGACTAACTTCACTCTTTCTTTTATTCTTTTCCCAGCTGTGTCTTCAAACAGGCCTTTGATGTGGGAAATTAAAAGAGCGAGTGTGTCAATATCTCCCTCCATCCCTCCATCGCTCCTGCACACTCATCCATTTCCCTTCCTTCCATCTCTTCCTCTCTCCTCCCTTTCTTCTTTATGGCTGACCCAACAAAACCAGAACGTGACCCTGCAACCGCATTACCTCCGCACACCCTTGTATGTCTGTGTGTGTGTGTGAGTGTATGAGAGTGGGAAAATGAACGGTTGAGTGTGAACAGTGCTTTTTGCATGCAGTGAGTGAGGGTGTTGAAACTATCAAAACTGTGTGTGCACATTCAGTCCCCTACTTTGTTGGGTTAAAATCTAAAACGTGTTCAAAAATACATCAAAACTACTATTTACATATAATGGTGACTATAGATCGCTACTGATTACATTACTAAATAACAATTCATTTTAATAATGAAATAATAAAATAATCTTCCTGATATCATAATAAAGAAAAAAGTATTATATTCTTGAATTTTTGAAGATGACCCCTGAAGATTCTCATGACCGTGTGTCAGGGTCACTGAGTTCAATGAGTTTCTTACAATATCAGATAATTTAACTTTTTTAAGGTCATGAAATGTCAAAACAATTCCCCAAAAAATAAAATTTTTCCTGATTTTTTGTAATGACTCTATATATATTAAAAATCAGTCATTAAATAAACACTTAGAAGTGTAAAAAA
>JAHKKF010532011.1:0-18496 GCA_019740295.1 Labeo calbasu
GTCTGACTGCACGTGATAGAAATTTACGACTAATCAAGGAACCGGCATTACTGAAGAGATGCGCATCATAATCGCATGCGATTATTTGCACAGCCCTAGTGAGTACATTATCTGTAAATTGTTGTTCTGGAAGTGGACTTCTCCTTTAAGTGGTGGCCAACGGGTTGCTTCGAAGGGCTCTACACGATCCCAGCTGAGGAATAAGGGTTTTATCTAGCGAAACGATCTGGACAGAATTTGAAATCTGAGACTTTGTTTTATATCAAATGTAACACAAAACCTAGCCTACTGCTATTTCTTGGAAGGAAGAAGCACTATGTACTGTTTATTCATCAACTGAAAACAGCATAGACCAAAAGATCGATTGTGATTTAAGAATCGATTTTGGTTCATTAAAATGAGAATTTATAAAAATCAAGAAATCGATTTTTTTTGTTTGTTTGTTTACCCAGCCCTATAGCATTTTGTTGTTTTTAAACACTGCGCTGTCGTCCTATAGGTTCATGATTAAAAATGAAAATGTGAACAAAAATAAAAGCAGTTAATGTGTTATTCTGATTAAAATATGAAAATTATAATGACAGGTAATAATAGATTATGACGGAATTTCTGTGCACATAATACAAAAGTCTAAGACCACTATTTCCAGGTTCAAGCAGAGTTTTAATGTGTTTAGTGTTTCAATGTGGTCTCAATCTATTAGCGGTAGGAGCGTGACATTAGGAGCGTGTTGTAAAAGCCTTACCTATTAAGAAATTGTTATGTAATTATGCATGGTTGCTTTTCATTAGCATCAGACTTCAGAACAGTCAGCACGCATTTCCTGACCTCTGTCTGGACAGAAAACACTTACATAATCAGCTGCCGCTGGCCTTTTCAATATATCACTATGTCCTGCCATAGTTATGACTTCCATTGTGAGAATCTTACTAATGCATCTTACTAATGCATAGACCCCATGCGCTTTTTTCACGAGAGATTATGTTTATGAGCAGTGCGTGCTTTCACACAGAGCTCTTTCCTGTTGCGTGTCAGTAACTCCCACCCGGCAGCTCAGTGAGGTGTTAATGCTGCAGTTGATCTGATTGGACCGGGGACCTTTCAACGACTCCGAGCCCCACTGTGGTGGTGATGTTTTTATGTTTTGTAGGGTTTCATATGTCAAACACTTTAGTAACACCCTTTCGGGATCAAGCCACGTCATGTGGAGAGGACACTGTTAGGTACACTGCGAGTACAAAGAATTGCCTTGTTATTGCCCCTACATTTTATTGGTTCTTGCTTCTTGGACTAAATTCTTTACCTTCTTGTGGTGTTGATGGGATATACTTAAAAGCACCAGGGTGCACTATGAAAGCACTGGTTTCCTTCTCATGCACCAACGGTTTCCTGCGCTAGCTTGCAGTACATAAGTGGCATTTGTGTGCAAACGTATAGTTTAGTCTCCTGCACTTTTATTTATTCACCCTCAGGTTGATCCAAACCTGAATGTAGACTTGGTCTGTCACGCATCAAAATAACAAAAAAGGATAATAAATGTATCATAAAGTGTTCTGAAAACATGCTACAATCAACCTCAATTTTGTCATGCAGAGAGTGCCTCTAATGAAAAGGCCCATTCACGTCATGAATGATAACTATAACAATGCCTATAAAGTTATAAGAATCATTCTAATTGTATTGGAATAGTCCACACCACAGCTATAACAAAAACAATATAGAGGAACAATATTGTTGGAATCAATTTTAAAACAATATGTTCCAACTGATGAATGATAATTATATTATAATCCACCCAACTTTAAATGTTTGAGCCTTCCTGAAAAACAGTGGTCTCTTGGCTCAACTTGCCCCCATTGAGGGGTAAATTGAGCCACATGGAGTTAAACTGTGCCACTGATTATGCTAAAGTAAAACTGAACATTTTCACCTCATGCTGTATCAAAGGAAGAGAAATTCAATAAAGCTGACTTAGAATCTATGTGTGAGCCTTGTAATGGACCCACCATCCATCCAGGGTGTTTCCTCACCTGTTGCTCAAGACGCTGACTTAGGCTCCTGCGACCCTAAGGACAAAGATGTTTAGATTAATAGAACGGATGAATGACTTCTTAAATGTTTTATTTAAAGATAAAGTTTACAACTTTGAACGTTTTTTTTTTTTAAATTACTTAAAAATGTAAGAAAAAAAAGTTAAAATTAAAGAACTACTGAGGAACTTACATGCAACTATTATAGAAGGCTCACTGATCCTTTAGAAGGAAACACGATGTGTTAAGGGGGTGTAAACTTTTGAACAGAATGAAGATGTGTACATTTTTCTTATTTTGCCTGATTCTCATATTTTTTCTTTTAGTACTGCCCTTCAGAAGCTATATAAGATACTTACATGTTTCCCAGATAACAAAATAAGTTTAATTTAACCTGATCTTCAAATTCAAAAAGTTTTGCATTGCGTTTCCTTCTGAAGCATCAGTAAACGTAAGTCCCTCATTCATCCTCAGTGTGAAAAGATGAATCTCAAAATCATACAGTCATTGTTGGAAAGGGTTCAAACACACAAAAATGCTGAAAAACTAAAGAATTTGTGGGACCTGAAAGATTTTTCTGAAGAACAGCAGGCAGTTTAACTCTTCAGGACAAACAAGGGACTCATGAACAACTATCACTGTGTATGTAAACTTTTGAACGGGGTCATTTTTATAAATTCAACTATTATTTTCTCTTGTGAACTATGTGTAAACATCTTTTATGTGAAATATCTTATTCAGGTCAGTACTAAATAAAAATAACATGCATTTTGTATGATCCCTCTTATTTTGCAAATTCTGCCAAATGTATGCATGTAATAAAACTTCAGTGGTCAACTTTCATAAACAAGGCCAATTTAACATTTCGGAACAAAATCAAGTTCAAAACAAAGAATAAAATCAAAAATGTATGGTCTAAAATTAATGCAACAATGTAGAATTACAGTACAATAATACTTCATAATCATAAGAAGGGATGAGCCACTGGCTCAGTTTATCCCAGGACTTTTGCCTTAGATTACCAGACTCCTACCAATTTAACAAACTTGTATCATCCGGCAGTTTAGTGCTAACACCATCCTAACAGTATAGCTATGAGTCATCCCATGGGCCTCTGTCCATCACAAGGTGTGCAATGGATAACTCTTCATGTATTTGTAGTTACATCACCAATTTTGTTAAAAGTTGCCTAGAAACCATGGGTGGCTCAACTTCCCCACAGGCTCAAATCACCCTGCTTTCCCCTACATTGTTACATAACCTGTTGAAAAAACAGCATATCCTGGTTAGGTATGTTTTGAAGCATGGCTGCTGCTGAGTTGGTTTAAGATCGTCCTGAACAGGAGCAGTAGCTTAGGACCAGCTTAAACCAGCTCAAAACAGCAGCCATGCTTCAAAACATACCTAACCAGCATATGCTGTTTTTTGCAACAGGTTAGTTATTGTCGTTGATGTGAACAGGCATTCACAACACATAGAAATATCATGTGAGCTAAGAGTGCTTCTCTGCACTCCAGCCAGAGTGGTCGGTATGCAAATATTTTCGCCTTGTAAGCCACTTGTAAGTAAAAAAAAAAAATTCTGTACTTTAGTGTGAGTTCCCAAAAAGGAAGCTCTCCAACCTTTTTTGTCAAAGGTCATGCTCTGAGTGTTTGTTCACACATTACTTGCTGTCATTCCTCACACAGATTAACAAAACTGTTCACAATACCCGAATCCTTGCAGTGCTGAACACTCTAGCTAAATGCGATTTGTTATTTAATTAATATATATATATGTTTTTCAAAAGATCCCTTGAGCCTCATTCGCTGTGGTGCCCTTTTGAAAGCTGTGGCTGAGTGAAACCACAAGCTAATTGTCGGTTATATAACTGTGGGCTGAAGAGATGCACACTTACAAAATCATCATGCTGCTGTACGCACTGGTGAACCTCTTCATTTAGTAAGTCAAACACATTTTCATGCCGCTCAGTCAGAAGAGCGAGATTCATTGAAGCCAGAGTTCAAAAGTTTCCACCTCAGAGTGGAATCAGATGCTTCTCTGAGCAAAACACTGGGGTGGGGGGGACACTCGTCCATGTTATTTCCAAAAGCTAAGCAGCACAGAATCATCTAATATGTTGAGAGTGGCTCCGAATGTGGCTAACAACATTGGCAGAAGGGCAGAACCTAAACCTAAGGACTAGCGTCAGCCGCAAAAGTCAGACACCGGCTAAAATAACACCGCCTAACAGTGCAAAATCAGACACCACGTTTTGGCACCATGGGGGCCCCTCTGTTCTCAGATTCACTCATTGAGGCCAATTGACCCACCCGGCTGGCAGTGAAGGCGATATGTTTAGATGTTAATTTATTAGTGGAAGAGGTCAGTGGTGTATCTGTGGACCTGTGTCATGGAGGGAAAAAATGAAAGGGAAATATACAACGGCACAAGATGTCCAAGTTCAGGGTTGTTTTTTGAGCACAGTGGCCAACAGAGAGAGGTATTGTGCAAGAAAACGTTGCCAGTCTAAGCAGGAGGTTCAATAAATTTTGAGCCAAAACCCTATTGCTGCTTGCCTGATAAAGCAAACAAAAAAGCAATGCAGTAACAATATGGTACTCTTTACATGATGCTGTCTTATATAATTATGTACTAAACTTGAATACAAGCATGTTAACATCTGAATTTAAATTCACTAAATACAGTGGTTCCACTAGTTAACATTAGTTAAATGCCAAGTTCTGTCATGAAACTCTAGATGGCGTAGGCTGACGGGTCGTTAACGCAAACTGATGATATTCACAGCGTTAAACGACTTGGCACATGCTGATTGGTTCATGATGCATTTCACAGCATACTTTTAGAGTTCCTCTAAAACCCTCCACCTCCCCAGCTCCACCTGTATAGATCTGCTATGGGTTATTATACATGCTATTTGTGCAGCAGCAGTATGTCTTAAATACTCATATACCTGCTTTGCAGCAGCAGCGATAATCTGCAACAACCGTAATAACCAACAGCAGCAGCAGTGCAGCAGATCTAGTTGGCAAAGACCAAATACATTAACATTGTCATATCCATGCTAAAATCTTCTGAGAGTTGTCCTGAGAGTTATTTCTGAAAATAGGTTTGTGTTTCAATTTTTCATTCTTCTAAAGAATTTGTGCATCAGTAGTCATCCTGTTTACTTCACATTCCGTTGGATCCACAGCTGGTGGTATGGTTTTGAAATAAGAATTTGTAACTGAGTAACTGAGATCCTCCGAGACGCCCGCAGGAACTCTTTGTAGTGGAGTTTCCCCAACACTGTGGCACGTTGAGAACGACGACGATGAGGATGAGCACATGGATTGATGGGATTTCAGAACAGCACTTGAAAGAGAGCAAAATCTGCAAGCGACCTTTTTCCTTTTTACCAAAGCCAGCTCATTAAGACTGAGCTTCTTGGAAGAGCTAGTTTATACAAGACTGCTTGCTCTTCAATACAGTCTCCTTGATCCCTACTCTACCAAACAACACACATTAGTGGCATCTCAGGGGAGTTTTCCAGCTGCTGAGAATTCTGGTATGGTGAACGATAAGCAAGTTCTAAACATGGGTTTGCCATGTGAATATTTCATACTGCCTGGGATCTCTTTTGATCACAGTGTTGTTTCTGGCTAAGCATTTAAGGAGAGGTATTTATATTGTCCAAAATGACCTGTTTTGTCTACATGCTCATGCTTCATCACAGCCACACTATTAGAGACGGTTCAGTATCAGTTTTAGGAATGACATATATTTGTTTGTTCCTGTGGCATTTGTGTTTGCAGTGTTTGCTCTCTGTTGTGACAGATCTCATGTCCAAGTCATGGAGATAAAGGCCATGTCCACACTAATACGTTTTCGTTTGAAAATACATATTTTTCTTTCCGTTTTGGCCTTCCGTCCACACTGAGACAGCTGTTTGTCAAGGAAAACTGAGCTCTCCATAGTGGACACATTTGGAAATGCAGTTTTTGAAGACTATAACGCATATTTAGTCATGTGACGCACAATGTACCAATAGACCGGAATTTATATCAGTAATTTTGCCTGTTATGTGCTATTCACTTTCACACTGTTGCTGATTTTGCTCTATTTTGTATACTGCTCATTTTAAAGTCCTAAAAAGATTACTTAAAATTGACTCGCAATTGCTTTCCTGCGGCAAAACACGAGGACAGATGCTTTTTAGATCAAACATGAGTGACCATGACATGGACGCTTTAGTGAATGAAGTATTTCAGTAAATCAAATGATCCTGCCAGAAGAACTTATGTCTGTTTCGTCTGTATCATCTCAGTGAGTTTTTATGAGGTTTTACACATGCACAGTAAGGCGAATTTAACGTTTTCTTACGTTTCGGTGTGCATGAGAAAAAATAAATAAATTAGACTTTCAGTAATAATCATTAAAAGTAGAAAATTGTGTCGGCACCAATAGCTTCATAGGCAGCACGCAATATTCCCAATATTCTCAAAAATCAGGCACAAGATATGAATAAATTCATTAAACTTAAAAGGAAAGTTCACCCAAAAATGAACATTCTGTCATTAATTACTCACCCTCATTTTCCAAACCCGTAAGACCTTCGTTCATCTTTGGAACATAAATTAAGATATTTTTGATGAGATCTGACAGCTTTTTGATCCTCAGTAGACAGCAGAGGTACTACCACAGTCAAGACACAGAACATAGTAAGGACATCGTTAAAACAGTCCATGGGACATCGGTGGTTCAACTGTAATTTTACGAAGCTACGAGAGTACTTTTTGTGTGCAAAGAAAATAAAAATGACTTTTTTCAACAATTCTTCCCTTCCGCATCACCCTAGGATGCCATTACGGAGAGTATCACGATGCATGGGTGAGTAATTAGTGACAGATTTTTCATTTTTGGGTTAACTATCCCTTTAAGCATCAACAAAATTTACTTAACTGCATATTTCTCTTTGTTACAATTGGTAAGTCGAACCATGGTGAATCAGGTCATAATTCCTAATGTTATGAGATATAAAAGGTCTTTATTTGCACAAGTCATGTAATATCTATGCCCTTGCACCTAGTTTTTGAGGTTGTTGTGTACTCCTTCTTGAGCACTCTGCTTGAAATACTGCGTTGCAGGGAGGGGGTGAACTCTGCTTCAGGAGGAATTTGAAATCTGACCTTCAGAGAGGTGAACTGGATACTGTTTCAGACAGTTTAAAATTATTTCACCTTAATGTCTGAAGTGTGTAAAAGGGCCAGAAAGGCCAGTTTGGCTAAAGCTGCATAAATTAAAAAGACTGTTTTTATTAACCTAAATAAGTATAGTTGGGATGTAATTCTTATGCCCACGTGCTGAAATTATTGCATCTTTCTGATTTTTGTTACTAAACTGTTCTCTTGCTGTAGTTTTTCTACTCTGACATATTTAAAACATACGCTTTGGCCACATATTGATGGTAGAAGCTCATGATCTTGAGCTCATGATTTCATTATCTTGAAGGAATAGTTCACCTAAAAATGAAAATTCTGTCATTAATTACTTATCCTAATGTTGTTCCAAACCTATAAGACCCTCGTTCATCTTCTGAACACAAATTAAGATATTTTTGATGAAATTCGAGACTTTTTTTGTCCTTGCATAGACAGCAACGCAACTAGTACCAAAGCGCTGTGGTACTGTACTGAATGCGTGTCGAAGACTGACAGGAAAGAGAAGTAGTTGTTGAATAAAGTCATTATTTTTGTTGTGTGTGTGCATTAAAAGTATTCTTGAAGCTTCATAACAATAAGGTTGATTGATGTCACATGGACTATATTAATGATTTCCTTACTACCTTTCTGGGCCTTGAACGTGGTAGTTTATGTTTATTCAGGGTCAGAAAGCTCTTGGATATTAAAAATGTCTTAATTTGTGTTCCAAAGATGAATGTCTTCCGGTTTGGAACAACAAGAGGTGAGCAAATAATAACAGAATTTTCATTTAAGTCAGTCTCTCTGTAATAACAAAGCCTGGGCTTTGCTGCTTATTAGATACAAGCATTTAGTATGGCATGCAGCACTGAAATATAATGCTTTTATCGGACGTTGCAGATAATTTCCCAATTTTAAGGTTGGTAATATTTTATTTAGAAAGAAATTAATACTTTTACTCTGCAAGGATGCATTAAATTGATCAAAAGTAACAGTAAAGACTTTCTATTCATCAAAGAATCCTGAAAAAATATGTATCACATTTTCCACAAATTTTGATTAAATTCTTTATTGAATTTACTGACTGATTTGTGTGATATGTGATGAATACAAAACACAGAGAGTAGTGTCTCCTGCAAGAGATTTTACAACATAGTTACAGGCTGTGTTATCCTGAAGCAGCAATAATTACCTATCCGCATCTAGGCTATATTCATAAATCACATACATCATGTCTGCGAGCAGAGGGAGGTCAGCTTTCCACACATGTTCTGCCTCTTTTCACAGCGTTCAGTAGTTCATTCTGCACTTTCCACATTAGATGTTTGCAACTCCACAGGGATTTGTAGCCATGCCGAACTGTTCTGGGAAACAAAAATGCCTTTGAGGTTTAGACTATTAGTACATACGTAGCACGCAGAGATTGTTCCCATCACTGAATCGGACTGAGCGGCATTTGTTCTAAGTTGTTTGTGTTTACAGTAGGTCCACTTGACAGCTGTTCCATGTCATTTAAGGCCCTTAACTTTGAATAGCAAATATAAATGCGGCAATCCATGCCAAGGCCTTACAATGCATTACAATTAAGTAATAAAACACTTAAACCCTCTTCTACTTATTTTTTCTTCAGAACATCGATCTAAACCTTGGCAGACTCTGCATGAACGTGACAAAGTCTTTGCAACCACCACACAAACTGTATAAGGTTAATCTAATGTCATATCGTGCTTGTTCTGATTCATTTTAGGTAGACATAAACATTCAATTAGTCTCATTAATATTAGCTGTAAATATGAATGCATATTAGGGCTGTGAGGACATCAATTTGTTTCAGGATTATCGAAAATTACGAAATCGTGACATCTAGAGAAATCTTGCAAGAAATCTTTATATATATTTCTCTTTTAATGTTATGTTTAGACAAGCCTTCCATGATACAAACAAAAACAGCCCTGCAAATTAATAAAAGAACACATTAAACAGATAAACTCTATATTCAGTAGTACTTGATGATTTTTGAATTGCATTTAATATACTTTCAGTAAAACATTTGCAATTCTTCAAAGCTTCAAAAAGATTAATTTCTCTCACCAATACACCATAAAGTACAATTTATAAGCATAACGTATTTTTACCCCTAATTCGCATAATAGCATCAATGAACTGATGAGACTTCTATATTCACCTTATTTTTCAATGCGGAAGTAAGCTGTTTTCTGGTAATGTGTTAGACGTCCGGTTCATAATCCGCCATAGGGAAATAAAGAGAAAAATATCGAAGTGCAGTAAACGGTAAAACAGTTTGCACTACAAACCAGTGTGTTCATAATTAAGATAATACATTAAAATAATATGGTAATACACACCAGTTTGCAATATCAAGCAGCAAAACGAGCTTAATGTGCAGCTAATAATAGCTGGAAGTGGATGAGACCGGAAGCCAGACACAAAAAAATGTACAAATGGCTGCACCCACTCTTATGGGAAAAATAAGGTGGATAGTGTGTTCACGATACGTCATCAATCGGCTGACAGATACTGGCGGCACTGAGCATAAACAATGCCACTGAACTGACCGAAACTCGCATATTTTGCTGATTATTGCTGCTGAAAATGGTCAGTTATTGTCCTGTTTTGGGCTGTACTAATCGGTCTGACCGGGAAAAACATTTGGAGTACTATAGACTGCCAAAAGTTATAACAAATCGATTGTCGATTAGCAATGCATTATAAATACACATTATCCTTATAAAAGAACAGAGATGGCTTTAAAAACAAATAAACATATACCCTGTTGCAGAGGTGTGTTGTTAATTCTCCACGTTTCATTAGTCAAACACTTTTTCTATAATTTATTCAGCTGCAGCAATAGGATGATTTTGCCCATATAAGGGATTTCCTGGAAAGTTACTTGTTTTACACCTGCGTCTTGCCTGTAAACTTTCTGCGCAAGGGCGCCCTCCGTCGTCGAATATGAATGAAACAAATTACACGTGAGAGTTTAGCGCTGTGTACTTTTAATTTTGAAATATTGTTTATGGCTAATGCTGGTATATCATGACACCCCTAATTTTTCACGATAACTAAGTTTTTTATTTGTTTTTTTTTATTATTTTTAATTAATTACGTGATATAAGGAAATTAAATACTCAAGAATGGTGTTGCCTCCACCCAAATGAAAATGGTCATCGTCGTCTTCTTGGGAAATCTGGAGGTAGCAGCTGTTGTGATGTGTTTGACTGGAATTTGTCAAAATGAGAAACCACTTCTGTTTGGAACAACAATGCAAGTCAGCTTTGAAGTCTCTGTTTGAACTATAAACCCAGTACAATAAACATTTGTCTATTCTCTGCAGACTAGACATGAGGAATAAAGTCCAGGCTAAGATTTAAGCATTTTTGTGCTGGATTACTTAACATGGTGAGCATACAGATTTAACAAGAATTAATGACACATGCTAACATCATGTATAAGACCATCAAAAACTCCATTTTATGTGAATACAGTATTGTATATACAGTGTAAACACAAATAAAAAAAAAATCTAAATGTGATTTTTATTTTTATTTTTGCATTTTTTTTTTGAAAGAGGTGTTTTGTGCTCACCAAGACAACAATTATTAACTCAAAAATGCTGTAAATTTAAAAGTAATGTTGTGAAATATATTTAGAATTCATATATTTTAATATGTAATTTATTCTTGTGATGGCAAAGCTGAATTTTCTGCAGCCATTATTTCAGTCTTCGGTGTTAAATGATCCTTCAGAAATCATTCTAATGTGATATAATTTAGTGATCAGTAAACATTTATTATCATCATCAATGTTAAAAACAGTTGTGCTGCTTAATATTTTTTTGAAAACTTACTTTTTTTTGAAGGATTCTTTGATGAACAGAAAAAAACAGCATTTATTTGTAAAATTATAAATGTCCTTCCCTGTTAATTGATTTGATAAACATAAGAATGAAAGTATTAATTTCTTCAAAAAAAAAATATATAAGAACCTCTCCCAGTGTCATTGCATGTATGAAAGTCCAAGTTTGCATCTGTGTAATCAGAATGGAATCAGCCAACAGCTTCCACTTTGGCTTTATGAGTGTGTGTGGGAGTTTAGTGTTAGTCAATATTTGTCCCACTGTGTGAATTACGTGCATTGCTTGTTTACATTGCCTCAAACATTTACAAGTAGCCTCAAACATTCTGTCGTTACAATATTTTTCCATGCGCCTGTTTGTCTATCCGCCTTGATCACATTAACCTCAATGACAGACATGAAGGAAAATGGCTTGATTGGGCTGATCAAAATCATCTGTTGAAGCTAATTGAAAGTGTTTTGATGTAAATTTGTCAAAGTAATGAGAAAAGAACAGTATTTTAACAAATCCTGGAGCATATTTAACTAAAAGTTAAGGAAGTATGAACAATTAGTCTACAGACAGAGGCAAAGTTTTTCTTTGTACGTAACAGCAGATTTTGTTTTTCAGAGTAATTTGTTGAATATGTGCAGTGTCGGGCTGCACGTGATCACTTGACAACATCCTTCTCTCCTCTCATGGTTAATCAAACAAAACAGTTCGGAAACTCTCATTCAAATAATAGCAGCTCTTCATCTTTGATGACTTTTGGTCCATGTCCCCGTTTGAACTTAAGAATTATGTGGAAATTCGTAAAGAATGTGACTAGAGTGGACATATTTAACAATCCAAAATAACACAGCTTGATGAAATTTACAGTACAGTGCGTACTTTAAATATGATCCACCTCTGTCATTTCAAGAGATTACTGGAAAGCAAAATTTGTCGGCCTTTGCTGCCTGCAAGTGAACCTGGAAAGCCAAGTCATTTTTTTATCACCTCAGTGAACAATTTACAGTACTTTACTCAGCTTAAATGATGTATTAATCCATGGTGTCTAAAAAATAATTGAACATTAAATGTAATTTACCATTGCTTAATTTGCACAATCAAACCACAAATGGTGTAAAGCAAAAACTGACAACATGCCGACAGACAAGACAGAGCAGGTTACTACTTGTATGAAACAAAGTCTCAGCTTTCAAATGTTATTTTTTTTAAGAAATTAAACAATAAATACTGTTTCGTGGTATTTATTTACATGTTTTAGTCCACCCATGTTAATCTACTCTCCTGTCTGGTCTGTTTATTGGACAAAATGCCGGATTTGGCGTTATGATTGGTCTGTCAATCAAGCTCCCTGCAAACGGTGGTATCCATGTTGCCAAATCCGTGGTTTTCCCGCAAAATTGGCCTACTTTGTTGACATAGGTTGTTTTCCAATACTCCAATAACGTGATATTTAGCCAGGGACCCACACCGAAACACGATTGGGCTAGTGTTAGGCTATTTCGAGTAGCGCTTAGGGGGTTTTGTTGTGAAAATCTGGCAACCCTGGTCAGTATTTACGCTACTTGAGTGCTGCATATGAATTTTGTTGTATCATAAACAGAACTGTTATTTTGACTAGTTTAAAGCAATAGTTCACCCAAAAATGACACTTCTGTCATCATTTACTTGCTAATTTTGTTTTTTTTGGTCTCTTGTTTCTCATTTTCCTCTTGACAATACACCATAGATTCTCTATGGGGTTCAGGTCTGGTGAGTTTGCTGACCAGTCAAGCATACCAACACCACGGCCATTTAACCAACTTTTGGTGCTTTTGGCAGTGTGGGCAGGTGCCAAATCCTGCTGGAAAATGAAATCAGCATCTTTAAGAAGCTGGTCAGCAGAAGGAAGCATGAAGTGCTCTAAAATTACTTGGTAAACGGATGCAGTGACTTTGGTTTTCAAAAAACACAGTGGACCAACACCAGCAGATGACATTGCACCCCAAATCATCACAGACTATCATCATGCCTTGACCCCAGCCTCAGTCCATTCTTTGTGAAGTTCACCCAAATTCTTGAATCGATTTTGCTTGACAAGCCTCTCAAGGCTACGGTTCTCTCGGTTGGCTGTGCATCTTTTTCTTCCACACTTTTTCCTTCCACTCAACTTTCTGTTAACATGCTTGGATACAGCACTCTGTGAACAGCCAGCTTCTTTGGCAATGAATGTTTGTGGCTTACCCTCCTTGTGAAGGGTGTTAATGATTGTCTTCTGGACAACTGTCAGATCTCAGTGTTCTATACAACAGAACAAGCAACACACGGTAGACACGCGTTTGTGCGGCAGGGCGGCTCTCTCGCACTGTTCCGTTCACACAGCGCACGTGTTTGGAGAATGCGGTTGTGAGTCCTGAAATAATCGTACTGTGTGTGAACGTAACCGTATTAAAGACTCAAATACAGGACTGACAACCGTATTCTGCTGCTGTGTAAATGTGGTTTTTAAATGATGAAGTATCACTTTAAGTTGTAAATTATTCTTCTAATTGTACTGAAAAGTGTTGAAAGTCCTGTTTAAATGTTTGAAATACCCAGATGTGTCTTTTGTCTGCTAGGCAGATGAGAACAAATACTGCAAAGCTGTGACTCTGGTCCTCATCTATTGGAAGTTCTGAACTTCAAGGCTCATTCTCGCTCTGTCACTTCGGTTTCTGTATGAAATATGACAGTGATGTCATGAGCAGCGAGCCAAAAGGTGACTCAGTCTCTGGATCTCCATGAAAAAGGAAGAACAGATGATGCTGGGCTCAAGTCTAGCTGCTTAGCGTGTGGCCTCGGGGCTTGTTGACAATTTGGTGGCCCTTTATGAATGTGCTATGGATTTATTGGTCTGAATACGTCTGAAATTCTGAAAGTACGCCCAGAGAGATTCTGGTATCACTCAGACTACAGCTGGATCGTGTGTGCGGTCGTTGTGACTTCTATAATCGTGTGGTAAGGATTTCATAAGATTCATACTTTTAATGTACCTACCCAGGAATATTAAGAAGGAATATTAGTCTTACTACCTGAAAACTTTTCTGATAACAGTTTTTAACTGATTTATGCTTGTTCCTGAATGCATAAAGCAGGGCACTAGCAACACTGAGGTCATGAGTTTGACTCCCAGAAAACTTAAAATCTATATTGGATGAAGTTGCTTTGGCAAAAATTGTCTTCCGAATGAGACAATTAGCATTCTTAGCTCATCTGATATCACACTCCTAAGGCCTTGCTGCGTCACAAGTCAAAGGGTGGACTGCAAAAAGCCAAATGGAAACTATTTTCTCAAAGTTTGTGGTAAATGTAATTTGTTGTGAAAAGCACACTTGCTCTATCATATGAAAATGTGTGGCTGTTTGATGTCAGGGTCCTCTGAGGAACTTTGGCACAGTCAGGAAGTAACCTATCTTGGGAAAATCTATAGTACATTATCGATTCAATACACCAGGGTAACTGTACATAAAGCAGAACAGCCTGCGTAATACATACGCAAATCTGCACGTGATTCAAAATGCTGGCATATGTCTCCAGTGTTTAGGTTGCTTAAAAAAATGAGAAGAAACAAAGCATTTTTTGTGTTAAATGCCATCCAAATTAAGATATTTCTGATGAAATCCGAGAGCTTTCTGACCCTGCATAACAATGCAACTACTACATTCAAGGCCCAGAAAGGTAGTAAGGACATCAATAAAATAGTCCATGTGACATTAATTTTATGAAGCTACGATAATACTTTTTGTTTACAAGAAAATAAAAAGTAACCACTTTATTCAGCAATTTGCAATAACCATTTGTTTATTTTTTGAGCTGCATTCATATATTACTCATATGTCTGCGTTAAAACCATGTTGATCGATCTCTCTCAGGTGAGGTAACGCTTGGCACAGGCTTTCTGCTGTGGCAGGTTTCAGTCCATCGGTACCATTATGATGAATTCATCGCTGCTGCGTGCTGACAGATGAACTCTGAATTTGCAGTCAAGTCGCATAGACCACTCAAGGTATCATTTTACCTCCCTGCAGAGAGGAGAGAGTCCGGCCAGCCTGTCAGCATCTGGAATCCCAGCCGTCAATCTTCTCATGCCCAGCAAAAACTGCCTAAAAAACAACGGACTGTTCCCCTTCTTTCAGTGCTGTTTTCCAGCACTTCCTCTTCTAATTTGATCACACAGCGTTGTATTGTCTGGTCTTAGCTCATATGTGTGTTTATTTATTCAAACATGCAGTGAGCTGTATGATTTTAAAAAGAGCTGATCACTTACTCTGAGAGTTTTCAGATGTTTTTTCAGCCTTCAGTCCCTGTAACAAGTTAAAACAGATTGAAGTATGGACCATGGATCATAATTGTAAACACTTGTCTAGATTAATACCTTTTGTTTTACCTTCTGACATTCCTATTCCAAATTATTATTTTTTTTATTCTGTGGAACAGAAAAAATTAATTGTTAATGAAGTGTTGTTATATTTACAATAGAAGTGAATAAGGATGGAGGATGTCCAGTTTAAAAAATGAGAAACAAAGCACTAAAAAGGTCATTTAGGGAACATTTGTGCAATTTTTAGTTGAAAAGGGTTCTTTAGATTATTAAAATGTTGTCTTTACTCTGAAAAATGGTTATTTTAAGAAATGTGAAGACCTCAGAAATGGTTCTTCTACAGCATCACAGTGTAACCTCTTTTTTGAAACCTTTATTTGCCATTTATGTGCCACACAATTTATTTCTGCATAAATCTTCTGAAGCCATTTAGCCAGATAGGATGGCAGCTAAAGTAAATATTGCTTGTTAATTACATGCTTGATATAAACACTAAAGTGTCAGTAATGGTACACTTACAGAATTTAAATATATATGGAAATAAATGAACCATGTCTCACATTACTGGCAGAGAAATATGTGACCCTAGACCACAAACCCAGTCATAAGTAGCACAGGTATATTTGTAGCAATAGCCAACAATAAATTGTATGGGTCAAAATTATCGATTTTCATTTTATGCCAAAATTCATTAGGTTATTAAGTACAGATCATGTTCCATGAAGACATTTTGTAAATTTCTCACCATAAATATATCAAAACTTAATTGATTAATAATATGCATTGCTAAAAACTTCATTTGGACAACTTTAGAGGCAATTTTCTCAATATTTAAATTTTTAGGCACCCTCAGATTCCAGATTTTCAAATACTTGTATATCAGCCGAATATAGCCCTAACAAACCATACATCAATGGAAAGCTTATAAAAAAAATTAACTGGTTTTGACTGGTTTTGTTGTCCAGGGTCACGTATGGCTTTTGTTTAGTTTTGAATCTGGTTTCTTCTGTTAGGACACCTGTGAGATGAGTTTGAACTTTGAGATGTCACTTGGTGGATATTATAGAAAACTAAACAGTTGTATTGAACGTAATTTCATGAGTGTATTTATTCTAAGCCAGGTTTAATGTCAGGTTAACCAAACAAAGACGGGTTCAGAGGTCAAAGTTTATTTTAGGGTTAGTATGGTCAGAGTTTCTAAGACACAAAAGATGACTGGCTAAACTATAACTAATGCTAATTTGAGGTTTGAATTTGAGGTTCCCTTGTTTAAACAAATTGCAATATGTTCAAAAAATTATGGTTAGGCCACAGAAGAACTGTTGAGTTGAGACAGCTAATAAATAACAGCTCACCCTTAAACGCTTCCACAGCTTCACATCGCCATCTGGTGGTTGCGTGAAATGTGGTGTTTTGGATGCCGTCCAGAGGACACTCAATATGAATTATCCTAGATCACTTTTTGTCAGTTTTGAACATTCTGTACCATCCAGCTAATGTCTTACCTTTGGCAACAAGAAAAAATACGGTTGAAAGATGATCTGAAGAGATACTGACTAATATATCTTTTGTGTACGTCAATCCTGCAAGTCAGCACATGCAACCGTCCTGTAAACGAGTCAAAAGTAGATTTCTTACTTCTTAACTGATTAAATCAGTCATACATATTACTCTGTCTGATGTCACTAAGATATAAGTGTTCAGTTATACTTGGTTTTAGATTATTTTGTCTCTAAAGATTAAAAAAAATGTTAGAATACAGCTTTCGTATTTTAGAGGTATTTCATACCATTAGCAGAATTCTTCAGCCCACCAGGCTGATTGTCTAGGTTTTGTCGTTAGAGGTGAAATGAGAACCATCATACCAAAACCTCAGAGATCTCAACAATCTGATGAAGAGGAGAACAGATGAGCAATACAGGAAAAGACAGATGGTAACTTGGTTTGTTAAACCCCTGTTTGCTATTCATCTAATGTGTTACATCACAGGTGGAGGTCTGCCTAGCCATGTTAATACAAAAGTCAGATTTGATATCCATTTAAGGAACAAAATGTTAGTAGCCTGAATTGTTTCTATATCAAATGTCAGTTTGAATACTTACCTGCTGCAAAAGACAAATGAACTGGCACAGCAACACAGCCTTCCTCACAGATATTATATAATCACCTGCAAATATAATATGTGGCTATAACGGCAGACCGGCAAAAAGATAAATGGATGTTTTATTTAGCAAAAATGGGTGAAATTGACTAAAAGTGACAGTATGGACATTTATAATTTTATGAAAGAATCTGAATCTGCTGAAAATTCAGTTTTGCCATCACAAATTAGATTTTAAAACAGTTATATAGAAAACAGTTATTTTAAATTTCAATAGTATTTCACAACAGTACTGTATTTTTGATCAAATCACTGCAGCTTTGGTGAGCATAAGTTTCAAAAATGTTTTAACAGTAGTTGAATCTTTTGACAAATGAATGCTTATATCTGTATTTCAGTAAAGTAAATGAAATCTCATATAAGTTAGTCAAATGTAATTCCAATATTTGTTTTAAACAAATGAAAACGAAAAATGATTTTTGTTTCCCAGTATCTGCCATTATCATTCCAAAAGCTAAGAAAGTCTGTTTATCTTTAGACTTTTTTTGGCTAGGCTTATTGCAGTCTAATAGTGACGCTTGAAAGAGTAACTATTATTATTATTTTTATTGAAAGACTTGGATGGTGAATTTTTGTGGCTGTCTGAATATGAGTCCTAATGTCGGCTATTTTATTCAGTTTTCCCCATCAGTTCAGAAGCTTCATATTTGAACTGTGGTAAGATTTGTCTTCCATGACACATTCCTTAAGAAATGGCATTGCTTTTTTGCTTTTTAGAAATTATTTTAGAACAGAAAAGAGTTTGATATATATATATGTATATTGAAGCAGTAATCTAACTATACATATAAACAGTTGACTATACACATAACCTAAGACAGACTATACAAGTACTTTTCATAATATTGTACTATGTTGTGCAAGATATTGTGCAAAAGAGGTATTTTAAATTAAAAAGCAAGTAGTGAAATATGATTTGTA
>JAHKKF010532014.1:0-13066 GCA_019740295.1 Labeo calbasu
GGAGGAGGAAAAGGGCCATCATTGCAGCCGGCACTGCCCTACACTTTCCTCCTCCATGTTTCGTGTGTTTCTTGAATGTTACGCTTCCACACGTACTTTTCACGTACGTTTCACGTACGCAGTTTAATGACGTGCAGAACGCAATGCCTCAGAAAATCCGATCTGCCTGTTTACATTAGAGTCGCATTGGCCCATATCTGATTTATATCTGATTTATTTCCACATATGAATGAGGCCTGAAACCGATCTCGAAATATCCGAATGCATGCGTTTTTTTCCCGTTTACACTGTCACAGAACAGATCCGATCTGTGTCACATATGAGCAAAAAATCGGAATTAGGTCGCATTTAACAGACAGTGTAAACGGGGCCTTAGATATTTGAGTTGATTCAACTTCAAATTTTAAGGCAGCTGGGTAACGAACAGCTTTTTAAAAAAATTTGTTTAGTCAACACAAATAAAAAGTTTTTACTTAACATTTGAAGTTGAGTAAACCTATTTGAGTTGACTGAACGTAAAATTTTAAGGCAGAAGGGTAACATTATTTTAAGTTGACTCAAATTGTTTGTTTTTTACAGTGTGAGTACTTTATTAGTGTATACCTATGAAGTGTTAGCTAATTATTTTTTCATAATATTAATATGTTGTTTTGTATAAATATGAATCCATCAATTTAACCTTGTTGTTGGCTGGTGTAGTGAGAGATTTAATGCTGGATTTAAGTGCTTGGTTGCTGACTAGTGAACTGAATGATAGTGCTTTTCTATAAATGTCCTTCAACCATGTGAAATTACCAGAAACCACTTCAGATCGCATTTCATCTAATGCCAGAATGAGATTGCTTCTTAATTCAGATAAATAATATCATATGCCATCTACTGATCTTCATGTGACTGTTTATTTGCATAAAGGCGGAAATATTGAAATGAAATGTGAAATTATGAAAAATATTTTCATACTGGTATTGAATTAACATTTTTAGACTGAAGATTGGAGTGTTTTGATACTGCTTGTGGTACTATTAGAATTTAAATACAAAACTGAAATACAAATACAAAATTGTTCAGTAAATCAAACAAGATTAAAATTGCTTTGTTTTAGGCACCATGACTGATTTGGAACAGATCAATGGAGTATTGTGGTTGCTTTATTCGGTCTCTCAAAAAAATATGAATCTAATTTATTCTGAGCACCAAGTTGTTAAAATCAAACTGCAGCCATGACAGATAAACAGCTATCTTTGCTGGAGATAACTTTGATCATTTTACTCTGAGAGCTTTATTTGCATATGAGGAGAGGTTGGTTGCATCTTAACAGAGCTGGTGGGGCACATGGGTGATGCGCTTTCTCCTGACCGGATGCCTTCTCAGTTGTTCTTTGGAAAGCAATGTCAGATTCCAGAGATATATTTATGTGTGTGCATGCACGTATGTGGTTGCGCATTTAAATATTTAATGGTGTTTTCAATATTTATGAAACAGCAAGAACAGTGTGTGCTTCCCGCTCTGAATTTCAGCTAAAGGAATTCATGCTAATTTGCTTTTGTTTATGTAATCGTTGTCTCTCCAGCTGTTCATGTCATTCACTGTGTGAATTTATTCTCTATGATTTCACCCGATAACAACAAAAGCTCTGCAGAACGGCATATTGAATGTTACAGGAATCTAGAAACACTGCACTGTGAATTTCAAATGTGCTTGAATAACTGGGATGACAAAAAGAGACTGTAGAAAAGACGTAATTACACTTGAGTTTATGTTATAAATAACAGTAATGGAGATATATTTATACAGTTGAGGTCAAAAGTTTACATGCGCCTTGCAGAATCTGCAAAATGTTAATTATTTTACCAAAATAAGAGGGATCATACAAAATGCATGTTATTTTTTAATGTAGTACCAACCTGAATAAGATATTTCACATAAAAAAACATTCACATATAGTCGACACGAGAAAATAATAGTTGAATTTATAAAAATGATCTTGTTCGAAAGTTCACATACACTTGATTAGATTAAAACATTTATACTGTGTTGTTACCTGAATGATCTACAGATTTGATTTTTTTTGTTTAGTGATAGTCCTGAACAGTTAAACTGCTTGCTGTTCTTCAGAAAAATCCTTCAGGCCCTACAAATTCTTTGGTTTTCCAGCATTTTTGTGTATTTAAACCTTTTCCAACAATGACTGTATGGTTTTTAGATTCATTTTTTCACATTAAGAACCACTGAGGGACTCACATGCAACTCAAAGGGGGGGTGAAAACTTTTGAACAGAATGGAGATGTGTACGTTTTTCTTATATAGCCTAAATATCATATTTTTTTCATTTAGTACTGCCCTTCAGAGGCTACAGACAATAGTTACATGTTTCCCAGAAGACAAAATAGATTAAATTTACCCTGATCTTCAAATTCAAAAAGTTTTAATGCATCGTATTTACTTCTGAAGCATCAGTGAGCATTTGAACCTTCTGTAATAGTTGCATGTGAGTCCCTCAGTGAGCGTTTGAACGTGTAAAAAGATCTCAACATCAGTCATTTTCGGAAAGGGTTCAAATACACAAAAATGCTGAAAAACCAAAGAATTTGTGGGACCTGAAGGATTTTTCTGAAGAACAGCAGGCAGTTTAACTGTTCAGGACAAACAAGGGACTCATGAACAACTATCACTAAGCAAAAACACAGCTGTAGATCATTCATGTAACAACACAGTATTAAGAATCGAAGGGGATGTAAACTTTTGAACGGGGTCATTTTTATAAATTCAGCTATTATTTTCTCTTATACTGTATATGTAAACATCTTTTATGTGAAATTTCTTACTCAGGTCAGTATTAAATAAACAACAATATGCATTTTGTATGATCCCTCTTATTTTGGTAAAATAACATTTTGCAGATTCTGAAAGGGGGATGTAAACTTTTGACCTCAACTGTAACTTTTAACTGTTTTTGAATTTTTCGGATAATCAGTCATCAAAGCTCGGCAAATATGTCACGAACACTGAGTTTTACTTTAAATTTCAGCTGATTACTCACTAAAAACTCCCACAGATCATGTGTTCATATTTTAAGTCTCATTCATTTATAACTAAGTGGTTATATCGAAGTATGTGAGGTGCTTACTTACTTTTTAAAATTAGTCTTCTCCTTTAACGCCATTATATTGCACATTCAGACTGATTCACGAATGCTGAATGGCAGGAACACAAGAGGCGGGATTTATTGCATGAACCAATCACAGCCGAACATAACCAGTCATATCCAATTATATCATGAGTCTCACGTGACTTTCCCGCTTTAGGGGGTCTGGTAAAACTCAATGGGCTCATTTTGTAATATTAGTGTAGTATTTATGTATATTTTCAGCTCTATATGGTCAGGCACAGTTGGATGGAAAAAGGGAAGGAAATAATGTAAAAAGACAAACAGTCAGGAAAAGAAACTACACAGGAAAATGTACTTGATCAAATATACATTATACATCACCACCTTAAGCTGTCTAATGACTAATGGGCTTGTAAGCACTTTTTGCACCAGTCGTGGTGCAAATGAACTCACTCCTTTCTGTCCTAGCATCAACAATTCATAGTGCAAGTGCCTTTTCCATCAAATATACATTAAAATAGGCCAGCTTGCCTTGGATTGCTTCCTCCCAGGGAGATGTGAGTTGAGGATGAATGATGTCTGATGTTGAAAGAGTACAAATGCTTAGAAGAGCCTGCAGTAAATACAGAAAAACTCCTCAGTTCTTTATTCATGCATCAGGAGCCAAATAAAGTCAGATTTGTTGCCCTCGCACAATTGCACTTGTTCAGGAAGACAGTCTCGACACTGATGGCCCTGTTATTATTTCCTGATAATTACAGGGTTCGGTTAAAAAAAAAGAAAAAACAAGGTGACTTTCCAACTCTCTGGATGGCAACAATTATGAGAGCAATTTGTATCACGTCCTCCAGTCCCTGCCATGCAACAAAGAGCTTTGACATTATTGTCTGGTACTCCTCCGCTTCTCTGCGGCTCCAACGAGAAGAGAAGCTCTGAATTTCATTAAGGCAAAGATAATGACTATGTATAAGACTGGTTCAGGGCATGAGAGGTATGATTAACTTTCTCTTTCCAAATACTGAGCCGTAGGACCGGGCTGAAGGAGTTGGAGGAGGGCCCATGTGTTAGAAGGTTTGGTTGTTCTCTGTTGTGGGCTGAAAAGCACTCCTGAGGGGCCGTCTTTGATGTGTGTTTTGTGTGGACGTCAGAGAGTCAGCCAGGGCTGATGTGAAGGGATTAGCATTGAGATAAACACATTAAAAAAAAATCAATGATTTTCACTGTACAAGCCCATCTACTGCTCTGGGTGGAGGGGAACTGTTATGTTGTTCAATCCAGAAGCGTGTCCCCCACACATCCCCTCAGATTTCAAAGCCAAGTGGATTTTAGTTTAGTGATGCATCTTATAATTACAAATGGTCAAAAGAAGCATTTATTTACCCTCATGTTGCTTCACAAATGTATGACTTACATTTGTCTCAGTGTTTTTTGTTCATACAGTGTTGCGTCAAGCCTCATTGGCATGACAATGAGGGACTCATATGCAACTATTACAGAAGGTTCAAACGCTCACTGATGCTTCAAAGGGAAACACGGGGGGTGAAAACTTTTTAAATTTAAAGATCAGGGTAAATTTAACTTATTTTGACTTTTGAGAAACATGTACGTTTCTTCTGTAGCTTCTGAAGGGCAGTGCTAAATGAAAAAATATGATGTTTAGGCAAAATAAGAAAAATATACACATCTTCATTCTGTTCAAAAGTTTACACCCCTGGCTCTTAATGCATCATTTTTCCTTCTGAAACATCAGTGAGCATTTGAACCTTCTGTAATAGTTGCATATAAGTCCCTCAGTTGTCCTCAGTGTGAAAAGATGGATCTCAAAATCATACAGTCATTGTTGGAAAGGGTTCAAATACACAAAAAAAGAGAATTTGTGGGACCTGAAGGATTTTTCTGAAGAACAGCAAGCAGTTTAACTGTACAGGATAATCAAGGGACTCATGAACAACTATCATCAAAAAAAAGAAAAAAACACAGCTGTGGATCATTCAGTTATCAACACAGTATTGACAATGAAGCGCATGTAAACTTTTGAACAGGGTCATTTTTATAAATTCAACTATTATTTTCTCTTCTGGACTATATGTAAATGTCTTTTAAAGTTATGGCCAAAAATATCGGCACCCTTGCAATTCTGTCAGAAAATTGTTCCAATTGCAAATGTTTTGGTATTCATGTGCTTATTGTTTTTGTTTGCACTGCAACAACGCAAAAAAAAAAAAAAACAAAAACAGAACAAAAGTCAAATTTGATCAAATTTCAAACAGAACTCAAAAATGGACTGGACAAGATTATTGGCATCTTGTCAAAATTGTAAGAAATAATGTTCTATGTAATGTAATGCTCCTGTAATTTGTATTTAGACACACCTGTGGCAAGTAACAGGTGTGGGCAATATAGTAATCACATTTTCAACCAGTTAAAATTTTTAAAAGTTGACTCAGCCTTTGTGTTGTGTGTCATACTGAGCATGGAGAAAAGAAAGAAGTGTAAAGAGTTGTCTCTGGATTTGACAGAAAAAATTGTGGAAAAACATGGACAGTCTCAAGGCTCAGAAATGGTTACAAACAAAGCGCTGGAGGCCTGAAATGAGTCCATATCTGAATCCCATAAAACACTCTCAAAAGAGAGATCTCAAAACGACAGTTGGGAGAAGAAACTCATTCATGGTTATAGGAAGCGACTGATTTCAGTTATTTTTCCCAAAGGGGGTGCTACCAAATATTAAGGGTGCCAATATTTTTGTCCAGTGCATTTTTGGGGTTCTGTGTGGAATTGTATCTGATTTGACTTTTCTTCTCTGTTTTCTTGTGTTGTTCCAATGCAAACAAAAATAAAAATAAAAAGGTCAATACTAAATAAAAAATAACATGCATTTTGTATGATCCCTCTTATTTTGGTAAAATAATAAACATTCTGCAAATGCAAGGTGTATGTAATACATATATATATATATTTCAATAGAGAATTGTATTACGGTCAATTTAACATGCATCAAAACTAACCAGCATGATCTCATGTCCTAGGTCTGTGCAATGTATTTGACAGGAGCCTGTGTGTCTACGCATACAGTTGTGTATTTCAAAATGACAACCATTTTATTATTTTCATTTGTGATATGCTGCATGTGCATGGATGGTTGGGAGTGCCGCAGGGGACAGAATGCATTGCTTATCAGCTCAAATATCAGACAAAAGAATAGAAAAACAAAATGATAAATAAATGCATGTGTAGTCATATCATACATGTGATCTGGCTGGCGGCAGGAGAGTAAATATGCCATATTAGTGAGCAGCTAAAAAGACATTAGAGTCCGTCATAACTCATCATAATGTAGTAAAGAATGATTATCAATACATACATTTCTTTTTTCAGGTCATCTGCTGCCATGGAACAGCAAGGGAAGGGAAGGGAAACTTGCTACGGAAATTTTTTTTTTAAAAGAACTTACAGGCTCAAAACAACAGCGATCATTCAATGGCTGCTCTATGATTCAGCTGTGGTGTGACCGTGGACAGTTATGTGATAAACTAAACCATCCACAACTTTGATGGCCAAATATGTGGGCATGGTTGTGTGGAAGAACGAGACATGCTTTTGCAAATATTGCAAGACAAAATTACAAGGCCCTAAAGGAAAACAAATCCTCCTGCAAAATATGAAGTGACTGCATGAGCCAGTAACTTCTGTTCCCCACTTTTGACTACGCAGTACGCACATTGATTTTTCCCTGGTGAAGTTTATGTATTTTTTAAGCTTGTTACATAACTTTTTCTCAATCCCTTGTCAAAAGCATAGCCTTTCGACTTTAAAAAATCCTGAAACTTATGAATGAAACAAAGAATTAGCTGCTACTTTTTACAGTCCAAGAATGGTCAGAGACATAAGCTACTGTGGAGACAGTTACTGCCATTTCAGTGAATGATGCCATTTTCCAGGAAAGGCAAATCATATCTAAGGAATGCTTAATGTCTCAACCCTTACCTCAAGTCATAAAGCTTGCAGAATTAACTCTTCACCTTGTTTGTGTTGGTACCACTCATCATTAAACAAAATGTCAGAGTTACTTAGGGGTTTAGTGGGTCATTTCTCCAGCTCAGCACTCACCTCAAAACTGCAAAAGATGCAACCCCTTGGCATTTGAAATGTCAGCGGCAGTGGTGATGTCATGTGGTTGCAGCTTGGGTCAGGAAATTTTATAATAACATACCTGAGGATTTTAAAATGAAAAGAGCAATCGAGGATGCAGTATTACACTTGTGGATAAAAATGGATTACATTTGACAGGCTAGAAAAAATTTCTAAAGAATCTGAAATTCAGAGCCAAAAGTACTTTGTAGTCCCATTTATATATGAACTAATTTTATGCTTTGTGATGTTCATATATAGTATCTTAAACCTCAAAGATCCACTGTAAAATCACAGCATTTAAACCAATGACAAAATGTTGCAAAACATATCCAGATGTTCATTTACAATGTCAGTTGACAATACAAGTTTTAAGTCAGTGCATAGTAAACATATTTTTACCTAGGCTACTTGGTTGCGTTTATGTTCAGTGGTAGGATTTTGCCTTTTAACCTTTTCATAATCATTTTATTATTTGTAAACTCATTGTTTGTTGTATTTTTTTCCAATGATAAAATCTAACATTCAATATTATAATATTTCAGTTGTCTTACATTGTGTCTGTGTATAGTCTATCCACCTTATTCTTTAACGCAGAAGTAGGGGAGCGCGGGACGCAAATAATGTGGGGTTAATTGTAACACACATAGTTTAAATATTTCCACATGCTAGCATAACCAAATTTCAATAATTTCAACACCATATCGAGAAAAAAGTGACATATGTCTCGTATGTCTCAGATGAGCAGACACTAAAAAATACGTCTTCCAGATGTAATTGCAGACGTCAAATAGATGTCTCCGTGATGTATGTGTGCTATCAGGGGTGTGTAGAGGGAAGGGAGTGTTTCTCAGTGTCTGAATGTGTTTTATTTGCCCATATTGTTTTGAACTATACTGTGTATAGTTGCGATGTGTTCATTGTCAAAAACTTAAAATTACATTACTTTTAATTCTTTAAAAAAGGCCATTATTTTATTTGAAAAAGTTAATAGACAAAATATTTTAGTTTGTCGTGCATATTTTTTTTTTCATTAAATCAGATAACATTTTAAAGCTGTCATATGGTCATGTTACAACGTGCCCCTCACATGTTACAATGTACCCCACCAACAGGGCATGTTGTCACATTTCACTCCCTTTCTTTTGAGGTAAATAACGAAAAACTTATACACTGTAACTGAAATGTATTAATTAAAAGTGTAAAGTTAATGTGGATAAAAAATTTAACTCTGAACCCCACGTGAAACTGAGAAATTCAAAAAGTGTTGTGCCCTGCGTTCCCCTATGGGTGAGACTTCTTGAAGAATAATAACATGCAGTAATGGTGAAACTGGTTGCACTAACCAGTGTGCTTATAATTAAGATAATACATTAAAATAATATGGTAAGACACATCAATTTGCAGTATCAAGCAGCAAAACGATCTGTTTTGTGCAGCTAAAAATAGCTGGGCGCCAATGAGACCGGAAGCCACACCCATAAAATTTACAAATGGCCGCGCCCAGTCTTACGGGAAGAAAAAGGTGGGTAAGATGTGTTGCCCATAGAATGTAATTTCGGTGACACTCCCGAAAGCTCAAAGGTGTTCTGCAAGCGCGTGTGCGGATATGCGGTTGTAATTCCGTTTTTGGTCAGAGAAAAGTTGGATTGCACTCTTCGTAACCTCCAACGACGGAAAGCATAGACGCCGCCGTTACGGACATATCTACTTGTTACACAACCATGAAATCTCATCATTGCATTTTTGAACACTTCTTGAAATTTATCCTGAAACCAAACCCTGCATGCATCCTGATGTTACAATCAACGGCTTCATAAAACCACATTTTAGTAGGGCGTCTCTAAGAGTTGAATCCCAGCCTCCAAAATCTCATTTTTTATTTTGCAGATCAGACATTTGATCTGTGAGTATAATTTGTTTTGAACGGTTTTCTGACCTTGTCCACTTTATGCTGTTTTGCAGAATGCTCTTAGGTCCATGGAAAAATGCAAAAGGGTTGTTCAAATGGATGTGGGCTTTCATAATGCAAAATAGTCAGTCAGATGGAGGACTGTATGGAGTTACATTACTACTGGATAGTAAGTCAGATTGCATATGCAATTGTCACCTGGACTCGATTACTTTTAGTTAATATATTTTTATTAAAAACAAAAAGTTATTTTTTAATGATTCAATGTTGAAATAAATTAAAGCGAATGGATGTCTGCAGTATTGCTGTCAGTTTAAGGATATTATTCTGACAGCATCACATCTCAGTTGGTCGGATCAAGGCTGTCGTGTAGATGTCTCAGACTCCTCGGCGTCGATCTGAGGAGGAGTACAGTTGTATGAGAGAGCTCTGTATTATTCAGTACATCGCCGAACCTTCCTGGTATACTGTCATACCGTGGCAGAGCATAAATGGATCTTTTCGTTGCTTGTGTTCTTTCAGATGGTCTAGTTTAGTAGTTTACTGTAACGAGTGCGCCCGCATCACTGGACTTCACGTTGGTGACAAAAAGAGAAGTAAACCAAAGAAGACAGAACAAGGTAAGCCGACATAATTTTTATGCTTCACTGTAATATGAAGTGAGATATGGAAAAATAAGGCAGAGAAATGCAGCTTACGCAAGAGCATTGGCTTTGCGTTTTAGGTAATAAGATTAAATGTATAAGAATTCGTCCGTTTGGTAGCCTATGCGCGCACACATAGTTTTGTTCGTGTGATTGTATTTAAAAATATAGTGTGTTGCTTACATAGACTGTATATTTTTAATGATTTCTGATATTGGTGCGTTTACCGAATAGGAAACCAAACTACACGCGCCCAAAAATGCTGTCTTAGTTTTGAGACACAATCCAAATTCGAGTGCGTAGCCTGTTACATAGGATTTGTGGATGGATCTAATGAAAGCGTGGCTATGGCAGATGAATTTGGGTTATGAGGATAGACTATACCTAAGGCTACAGTAGGTTTAATGTGATTATTGTCTCATTTTGACTTACAGGGTTGAACGCATGACATAAACACTGAGTTTCAAATGCTTATGCCGTTTGTTGACTCGTGCAGTTGTGTAGTAGTGTTTCTCAAACAACCTAAAATATTTTTGACTGCTCTAAATTAACTGCCATCTAAATTTAGGATGAATTTACCTTTTTATTCTTCCTTCAAGCTGATCCACTTTATATTAATTGTCAAATTTACTGTTTACTGATGTTTAAATAAGTTGATACAATGCACTTATTGTGTACATGTTTTAACTTTCTACTTAGGCTATATTTAAAAATAAACAACTTTACACTCTTAAAAATAAAGGTTCTTTATTTCCATCTATGATTCCATGAAGAACATTCATTTAACAACAGGGTCTTTATAGTGGAAAAAGAAAAAAAATATTCTTAAAAGCTAAGAAAAGAAATGGTTCTTTTAAGAACTGTTCACTGAAAAGGAACCAAAAATGGTTCTTCTATGGCATCATTGCAAAAGAATGTATAAGAGTGTAGTAGCTAAAGTGTTTTTTTTCCAATACAAAATAAACTCAGTAAGTATATTCTACCTAACAGTGAATCGTAGATGCAAGTACATAAGAAAAGATGCCTAATATAAAGTGGGACCATTAAAATATTATGAATCATTCTGACTATTACTTTGCTCCATTAAAACCATAAAAATGGTGCAACCTAATAGTCAGGATGTTTGCCATTCACTCTTGTCCTTCTGAAAACATCTGACTTTTTTATGCAGAATACAAAATGTTATTTTTCTGAGAAATATCTTGGTTGCTATTTTCAGTATAAAGAAACTGAGTGAGGACTGGGGCTGTCATTCTCCAAAAGAACAAAAAAGCAATGTGGAGCATCCTAAAAGTAAACGTTCATATGACTCCTGTGCTATTTAAATGATCAGCAGACTTTGTATGAAAAACAGTCTGAAATGTAATTTATTTACTGGTAATCTTAACCTCCAGTGAGATGTTTACTTTACAACCACTGTGGCTGGAGCATCTTGAGAACCTGATTGGTGAATAAATCATTCATTCCTCTTTGTGAACTGGATTAACATTGAAGAGAGCATAACTCTCATGTTCTCTAGAGCAGCAGATTTCCATATTTTCAGTGGATAATGATATAGGCCTAAACCTGGCCTGTTTCTTACATAAAACTAATATATGGCTTCAGAAGAAGGTTTTTTTGGCATCCTTTTTCAAGTCTGGTAAGCTCCAGAGTTCAGAATGACATGAAGGTGAGTAAATGATGACAGAATATTTCTATTTTTGAGTAAAATACTTCTTTCAGCTCAGTTCAGGTAGCAGAGTAATAGCCTTTTACATTTTTTCCAGTGTAAGTGCTAAGGAGATTATTGTAGCTGTCAAGTCAACAAACGCACAACTTCTGTTGAACTAAGTTTGCTCCTTTTTAAAGATTTCTGAATTTCTGTGCTTTCATGGAGAGATTGAGTTTGTGGTGAGTGTTTGGTCCTTTATAAGCCTTTCTGTTTGATGCTGTAATATTCCTCTCATCTCAAGCACTACACGCAGAGCTGAGCTCTCATTTGCTTGCACTGTCAGCGGTATTTCATAGGGAAGAAGGCACACTCTTATATCAGTCTTTTTCCATTCCCAAACCCATCTCAACTGAAAGAATGAAGGAAAATTTGAGGATCTGTGGGTTGCCTTCCATTTGCTTGAATATCACAATGGTGCATGTCAGTAGTTGTATTTGTTGTTGTTGTTAAACAGTGTTCCTTTTCTAATTAGTGGTTAGATACTCAAATCTATTTTAGAATAGATTCACTTCAATCAAGTAAATAAATAACAGCAGTGGTAGCAAGGACAGAAACTTTCTCTTTAATTAAAATAAAACTTGCAAGAATTAATTCTTACAAGATGTGAAATATTGGCAAACAAACTCCACTGACAGATGGTGCTTTGTGGATACTGAATCTACAGTACATTATATCTGTATGCAAATAGCGTTAAGACAAAGATACACCCATCAAGCTGTTGTGTGGAACATTTGTGTTTGATTGGAGACTGGACTGAGGCCAGTGGACTGTTTTCTTTTGCTCTGATGCTCAAGCTTTAGCCTTGAGGTTGGGTGGATTTCCAGAAGTCACACGATAAAAGTAGTCAAGTCAGGTCATCTTTATTTGTGTAGCGCTTCATACAATACAGACTGAAAAAAAAAAGTTAATTTATTTTCGTTCATTAACTGTATAAAGATCATCAATTCAGTAAATTACCAAGAAAAGGGTTCAAATCAGCTGTAATATTCATGGGAATATTTTTTTTTACCTCTCTGTTGTTATTAAACATATAAAACATGTTATTTAAAAAATATAAAAATGTATAATTTATATAATATATATGTAATTATTTATCAATTATGATTGTTAATAAAATAATAATAATTATAACTACGTCTTAATTAATTTTGTGCAAAGAGGGTTGCATTAAAAGAAAAACTTAATTGTCAAAGGTAAAATTTTACATACACTACCAGTAAAAAGATTTTGAATTGTAACATTTAATATTTTTTAAAGAAGTCTCTTCTGCTCACCAAGCCTGCCTTTATTGATCTAAAGTACAGCAAAACAGTAAAATTTTGCAGTATTTTTACTATTTTTAAATAGCTGTTTTCTATTTAAATATATTTTAAAATGTAATTTATACCTGTGATTTCAAAGCTGAATTTTTAGCATCATTACTCCAGTCACGTGATCCTTCAGAAATCATTCTAATATTCAGATTTGCTGCTCAAAAAACATTTATTATTATTATGTTGAAAACAGCTGAGTAGATTTTTTTCAGGTTTCTTTGATGAATAGAAAGTTCAGAAGAACAG